>JAVSBS010013725.1:81805-108634 GCA_033124195.1 Coracias cyanogaster | reverse complement strand
GAACACAGGGAAATCCTCCTCCCTCAGCAATACCCTGCGGCTTTTATACATATACTTCTTTCTTTTTCTTTGTCTTTTTTTTTTTTTTCCAGAGGGGACGTAGGGAGGCCGGGCTCGGCTCAGCGTGCCCCCTCCGACGTGCTGGGAAGAAGCCCCCCACCCAAGCGGGGGTCCTGGGGCCCCCCCAGCCCCGCAGCCCCCCTGTGCCCCGACGGCTCCTTACAGCCCGCTCAGTCCCCCGCCCGCGGGTTTGGGCAGTCAGGCTGGACGGCGTCTTCCCTGACAGGGACGTTTGATTTACGGCTGCCCCCGGAGAAATAAAAATAAATAACTTCTCCGGGAGAAGGGGAAAAAAATAAACCCCCAAACAACAACAACAAAAAACCCTCAGACACCCCATCCCAAAGCTGACAGGAGCTACAAACACCAAAGGCGTGTAGGGACGGGAGAAAGGGCACAAGTAAATAAATCGAGAGGCAGAAGCGAGCGAGGGAAGCCGGGGCGCGGGAGGCGCGGCGGGACGCTCCGGGGCTCCCCTCGCCCGGCCCCCGCGGGGGGATCTACCTTCGCCTCTAGCCCCAGCCCCGGCGTCTCCCCCAGCCGAAGGAGAAAAAAAAAGGGAGGGGGGAAAGGACGAGAGGCGCCGGCAGCTTCCCCAGCGGGAGCCGGGGGCTCTTCATTCGGGAGGGTGAAGAGGGACGATGCGGAGACGTGGGAGCGGCCGCTCCGAAAACATCGGCGGGAAACGCTCGATAAGGCTAAAGAAGGTGCAACTAAAAGCCGATGAAAGGAAATACTGCTCTTTTTTTTTTTTTTTTCTCCCCCCTTTTTTTTCCTCTTCATCTGCAAATAGCCTGTGCTGCTCGAACAATGCAATAGGTCCAGAGGAAGAAGACAGCTTTTTAGTTGGGTAAAAAAAAGCTTTGGCAGGGTTTTGGGGTGGTTTTTTTTTGTGGTTTTATTTGTTTGTTTTCATTTTAAACTATGTGCTTTGGCAAGTGTATTCATACTCATGCTTCTCTGTATAAAAACAAAAGGATCAGATGGGGTCCCTGAAATCAGTCATACCTTAATTATTTGAGGAAAAATCTGAAGCCTTCTAATTCTGAGCTAATATGATAAGGGACTGAAAAGCAATCTCAAGACAAGGCTTTTCAGTGTCTCACACATAAACCCACAAGGTTTTTTTCCCCCTGCATTTATAATAATGCAGAATAATTCCCCAAATATAGAGGATGATGCAAGTGACCAAACCCTTTCACTGGAACTATAAAGTTATTCGTGCCACATTTGTTTGAAGAATTAGCCTCTTTCTCTTCAACTTGAGAGGGCAAGGATGCTCCGGACACAGTGCTTTGAGACTGCCCATCAGTCTTTTTCCTTCCTGTAATCCCTTGGACATCCACAGTAATCAATAAAAACTGCAGTGAACTGCTACAATTTAATGCCTTATAGTGTTCTCTGTGTGAAAATACGCTGATGATCTGCAGTTTCAGATTTCAGTGTTACTACCAGATGCAAAAAATCTCTTAAACATTTCTTTTATCAAATGGGACATTCTAGGTACCCCTTCGCCAGGGTATTAAGGGGAGCCTTTCCCCACCAGCCTCACACAGGTTCATAACAATTCAGCCTTTTCACGAGTCAGCCTGGACAAGGATTCCAGCATCATTTCTGCTAAAATCAGCAGGCTGGTGGCTCCAAAGAGAATACAATCGGTTCTATTCAGCTGTTTCTGTTAAAAAAGAAAAATCAGTCTGTGGATAGAGCTGTTCTAAAACTGAATTAGTGTGCACATACATGTGTTTCTAACAAGAATCGGTACTTTTTCTGACACCTCTCCTGTATATTGCGGATGTAGTCAGAAATGTCTTTATAACTGGTGTATAATATTCTTGATATGCAGGTGCGTATCTGGGTTTACCAGGAATGAAGAGGTTGAAACGGGCCTGTTTAGTGTCATCAACACTATCTAGTGTTGTGCATACACTCCTAATCAGAGGGTGCAACTGCAGAACAACAACGGCCTCTCACCTTACTCCAGGCCATCGCAACTGTGACTGCAGAAAGTCTTAAGAAAGATAGCTATCACCTTAATCTACTGCCATCTTTTCCTACTACCTCAATTTTCCAGCTACCAGAAATACTCTTTTGAAAAATCTGTTTTCATGTAGAAATACAAAGCTGATCAGAAAAAAAAATAAATAATATAATTTATTTTTAAAAATAAGTGTAACCATTTGTGAGGCATGGGAGTGAAAACTTTTAGGGCGATGACTTCAAAATCTAAAAAAATAAGCTTTATTACTCAGCTTCTCAATTCCCCCCTTCTAAAGTGAAAGCGTACATTTCATTTACAAGTTCACTTCTAAGATTTAGTTATGGAAATGTTATTGGGTTGTTTGCTGCACAGGCAACTATGGACTTTTTAAAAGGGAATTTTGCTTCAAGAGATCCCATTGGTGACTTCTGGTTCTCCTAATGGAGCAGCACAATGCCTGTTCAGTAGTTAGCAGCATTAATCAGGAGTCTACGTCCCACAGTTTAAAGCAGTGAACGGCTAAGGTAAACAGCTATAAATCCTTATGTCTTAGAGAGAAATCCTGCATTACTCTATCATATGAGAGAGTAAAAAAAGGAGGTGAAGAGAGCCTTTTTCTGGCTCTGCTGTCAATATGGGAAGTTTGCATGCTAGTCCCAGCACCAGGTGAGAGAGCAGCTGAAGCACTGGCTGGTGTGGGGGAGAGTTAGCTCTTCAGGCAACTGAAAATGGCAAGGTCAGCAGCTTACTCATAGGAAAAATGTCATGCCTCAGGACAAGCCAAGAGAGAAATAGGCAATTATAGTATCCATCTTGCTATTCAAAATACCTAGGTTTCCCTCCTATTTTTCTGAGTCCAGTCAGATGGACCTTGAGTCCCCCCAAGCAGTCTCAGGTGTTGGTTACTGCTTTATGTAGTGCAATGGTGAATCTGGGTACAGGACACTGTGGGAGGTTTCGTAAAGGCTCATGCAAGGACAGGAGTGACTTTACTGCCTACAACCCTCTACTGAGGCACTTCTCAGAGAAACCTGCTGCAGTAATCTGATCCAACACATTCCTACATCCCTGCTTTTACAGACTTTGGAAACATGTTCTGTGAGTGTTGGCATGAGGTGTTATCCGAATGAGTCTATGAGGAAGTAGAGCTCCTGAAGAACTGTCCTGGTACTAGACCAAGAAGAGCTGGGGTGCTGGTACAGAGTGATATGAGCCGGTTTGTACAGTCAGTGTAGATATCCAGAAGCAGCATGTCTCCATTTGCCTGAGCTGACAACCCTGCCAAACAGCTCATGAGCCCTGTGGTGAATGTGGTATATCTTATTATTCAGGCAATGTTTATTAGTTTGGCTATCTTGCAAATTGTGGCTAGACTGCTTTTAGAAAGTCACTGCGTGCTTGTCAAGAATAGAAAGAAAAGAAGAATAGAAGAAAAAATTGCACAATTATATGCACAGCTATATTTATTTTCCTCGCTGAAGACCAGTTCAGTGTATACAAATTTAGGAATATATCTCTGACAATGAGATGACATTTGGACAAGACAGGGCACAGCTGAAATGGAGTTACTCTTTAAAAAAATGGGTTTCTTTTTGTATGTTGTGGTTTGGGTTTGTTTTTTTTTTTTTTTTTGGTAAGAAAACAGCATGAGTACTTCCTTACTGCCAAAACCTAGATACTTCATTGTTACAAATTCATAAACACCATTAAAGTTAATCTGTAGTCTAAAGAGCCTCAGATTTCAGCTCTATTTCACTTAAAAATGACAGATATGATACACACACACCCTTTCAAAGAAGTGTCTATGTGCCAAAGCCCTGCCTTGAACTAGACTTAATGTTCAGGGTTCTCTAGCCTGTTAGAGAATCCAAAACTCAACCACAGTTGAAAGTATTAAAATATTGTAGCTACTCTGAAATTGGCTATTCTTTTTTGTGGGATAGCTTGACCTTGCATTTTACCCTGACTGCCAGAGGATCCTGGCATGGAATTGAGGACAAGAATGAACTACTGAACTTTTCTTTTTTTTTTTTTTTTTTTAATGAAGTATCAGAGTATTGATACTTCATTGATATAGTACGATACAGAGTATTGATACACATTGTATTATTAGAGATTCTCCAGAACACATACTGTAGATAAATCAGCATTTCTCTCATCTTCCTCAAGTAAGAAAACCTCTTGATTTGATACAGCAATTACAACCTAGGTTTCAAAGGGTTAATTCCTAGGATGGTTACGTAAGAATTTACAAAACCACTAAATTTTGCACAATTTTTTTAATGACTGCTGAAACCTGCCTATGGGAACAAAACCTAAAAGCACCAACTATGGATTAAGCACAATAAAATCTTTAAGATTTATGAATCACAGTTTCAGACTCAGATATTTAATTCCACTTTCAATTTGTATTCGTATTACTTAAATTCCATAACTATGTACTTTCTTGTTCTAAAGTTTCCCGTGTACCTTGAATTTGACTTGGAATAATCACAACTAAACCCTGAGCCCAGCTAGGACCCAGAAAGTATACATTTCTCTGCAGAAATTGCCTGAGGTGCCTCATCTGAAAGACATCTTCTCACAATGCCTTCTAGTAAACACTGGATCAGGTTCCTTATCAACTGCAATTCTATACTCTAAATAAAAAAGAACTGCATATGATTGTGTTATTATTGCTCAGCTTAGTCAGACACTGAGGAAATGGAAGATACTTATGCATGGAGTTACCTTGCCTCTCCATGGAGCATCTTGGTTTACAAATCATTAAATATGGAATAATTTTGTCCGTCCCTAAGTGAGGCAAGTGGAAATAGGTGGGGTTAAAGACACAGCCCTGCCCTCCGTGTTTCTGCTGTCCAGCGGGTGGTTTCTGATCATCTAACTGCATCCCTGCACTGATCCCTTGCTCTCTGCTCCAAGGGGCAGGCACCAAAATTTCTTAGCTGAACCAAGACCCAAGCAAATAGCTGCTCATTACCTGACATAACCTTGCCAAGAAACTCAGAGGCAGTTGTTAACATGTTTCAGTGTGTGAACTGAAAAAAACAGAGCATTATGAAGCCAGGCTGTGTATGCCGGAGAAGGACTGAGGTGGCCCGTGAGCGGTGTGGTGCTGGGCAAAGTCTCAGGCAGCACTGACAGCAGCTGGAGAAACAATCGTGGCCTTACTTTTGGAAAGAGAAGGCAGAATGTCAGATGACAGCCGACCAGAAGAGTTGAGGTCTAAACAAAAGCTCAAAAAATAAAACAAAAAAGGAAAAAAAAAAAAAGCCTAAATTCTAAACAGGGAACTAGTCTTTTGGGGCAACACAGATTTCATTGAGAGGTATTAAAAATAAAAAGATGTCTATGCTGTCTTTTGCTTTTCCAAAGGACACATTTTCTCAGATACCTGCACCAGAAATATGGCAAAACATTACCTAGCTTATTGATAAGTCAGAAAGCCACTAAGAAAAAAATAAAAAAGCTTTCTTCAAGGGGAGTTTGATGTGCTGTTTAGCCTGTTCTCTCATTTTTCTTGTCTCTCTTCATAATCCCTATGTAATCCAGAAACGGCCAGTAAAAAAGAGAGACCCTCTGCTTGTTTAATTACTTCCTGAAAATTTGACAACTACTACTTTGGTCTCATTGGATAATCTACTTTTAAATTGCTTAGTCTTTCAAAGACAGCATAATTATTTGAGTACACTTACTTCCCTAGCTATACATCATGCCTATCAAAATTAAATGCTTCCAACATACCATTGCAGCGTTTTAACATTTCACTTCTGTAATACATTTAACAGTAAATTGATCCTATACTTCCTTTTTAACAAATTTTCATACCTTTAGCAGTAAAGCACAGTTAGAAGTTGAATGTTTTGTCTCTGATGAGGGAATAAAGTTATTTAAAGAATTATATAAAGTCTTATAGAATGCAAATCTTGGCAGCAATGTTCTTGATGTTTAAAAATTATTTCCTCTGTTTCTGCTTTTAAAAAAAACCTATTTCATTAACACAATTAATTTCTGAACAAAATATGTAAGCAGACATTACTTCATGAGTTTACAGTTTTGTTTGACATGCAACCTGATACTATTATCTCAAAGGAATTAATGTCATTTCCCTTTGAAATTTCATGAAGATCTTTTTCAAAACAATAAAATAATTTACAAAAATGAAGAATAAACAATTTAGTATACTCATTTAGCAGACTATTTCACTGATATTTTAATTGGTGGATACGTCAATTTTTAGAAATATTGTTTTTCTGTAATCCATATGATTATTTCTGCTTCTGTATCATCAGAATACCCAAAATGCTCTTCACAACACATATTGATTCATCCTCAAAATATACACTAAGCACATATTCAGGGCGCAGTCATTGCAATGGGAGTGTATGTTTTTCAAAGCTGAAAGACTACCCCACAGCACGAGGATTACTCCTGTAGAGAAACGGGAAGCTAAAAACAGTCACGAACACAGACCTCTCTCCCTGATATTAGCATCACTTTGGAGCATTCCTCTCTCAGGATATGCTGAATTTAAGGTTGGGGGTTTTTTTCTGTTTGTAGTGAGACATGTCAATAAGCCACATTTTCAAAACAGAGAGCAGTTTTATTTGCAGGAATGCATGCAGGCTCTCATGGTGGATCCTGTTGGTATATGCACCACATGTGTGTGTTTGCATGCAAGCCAGAAGACTACAGCACATGTGCACATGTGCAGGTCAATCCAACATGAGCATAAACCAAAGGCAAAGGAGGTAAAGCAACAGCATGTAAAAAAAAAAGGAAAAAGAAAGAGCCCCCTCTTGGTTCTAAATCATCACATAGACTGCAATATCCTGTTATCTATTGTAGTAACATCATATACAAAATAAAGAAACAAATGTTGCCCTTCTGTGAAGGGAGATAATAAAAGATTGATCCATTAAAAAGAAAAAAAACCCCAGAGAATAAATATGTTGTTTGAAGCTATACTCAAGAAAAGCACAGGCTGACATAACTTCTAAGCAGACAAATGTCTTCATATTGGCTGTTCCTGTTGTCTTAAAGAGCAAACAGTATAGACACAAGATGAAAGACTTATAAAAGCCATTGGATTTTGTGACAAACCTGTTTCTAAACCATGCTATTGACCTAGCGGAGGCCAGCTTTGTGTGCTGATCTTCATTTATTTTTTCCTCCTACAGAGATTAAAAAGACTAAAAAGCACCAACTCAATATGTTTTTTGGGAAGCTGATAAGAATACATTTTACCCTGAAGGGAGAACACTACTCACCAAAGATTAGCATTGATTTAAAACATCTATCCAGAATACCTCCTTAACTCTGTTATTACACTTACCTGATGGTATTTAGGTAGATATGAGCAAGAGAAAAGTGTCAAGTTGTAACATTAAATTATGAGAAAATAGTGACACCACTTCAGACACCAACATTTTTAAATTTAATGTCAAAGAATTAAAATCAGTTACCTACTTGTTTCTAAAATTCTGGTTTCAGATTTAATTGATTTAGCGACTCAAGTTTTATCCTCTCTCAAACCCTAAATACACTTACATGTTCAGGAAATATTCCAAATGGTAAATCTTCTTAGAATTTATGAAAATTTTACAGAAATAACATATAAAATAATAAACAGTATACATACATAAATCCTACCCCCTCCCCCACCTCAGTACAAAGTGAAAACTAATAAACAAGAAAATATTCAGTCACAATCTACAGACCTCACGAGAATGAGCTTGACTCCAGGAGTATTTGCAAAATTGGGAGTGACAGTAATCAGCTACGCACAGGTTAAGAAATTTTACAGGTTAAGACTGCTGAATAGAAGCATTAGAGGTATAGGCCTACAGCTGGACTCTCAGGATCTTATTCAGCCCCTTAATGAAGTCTGACCAACAATTCCCACTAATGTTAGTGGAAAGTGTCCTGCACTTCTGAAAACGGTGGTACTTATTAAGCTGTCTAAATAAGGTATTCGGTTAGGTAGAAGGCATATTAAAGGGAGGGAATAACCCATCATATCCTGACACCCACACACACGCTTTCACTGTACTCGGTCTGCTACCATGAATAACTGGTGTGATTCTTTCTGTGGGTAGCACAGTAATAGTTTTCACTCTTACATAGTCTTCAATGGAACTTGCAGCTTCTCTCTGTTTGTCTGTTTCGCTCTGCTTTTTTTTTTTATCAGTAGCTTAGAGACAGTGCATATGTAGATCAACAGAAATTGTTACTTAAAAATCCCCAACAAACCAAAACTTGATAGTTTATTTGAATTTAGTTGATTTTGATTGTAGTTAGTTTATTTTCATCATGAAGTTTGGAAAACGAAGGCATCTCATATTGCTGTAAAAAAGTAAATTTATTATTATTATTATTCAGAGAGTATTCCGTAATAGTTTTCACTGAGTATCCCATGCTTGCTTAATATTTAAGGTCAGAATAGTCACAATGGAATTAAATCACTATTCTGAACTCAGTCATGCTCATACAGTGATTTATAAAAATGAATTAGATCTTAAAAATCAATCACTCTAAATGAAGAATATCAGGTGACATCCCACCTGGAATTAATATCTAATTGAATACAACAATCTCAAAAGGGAAAAAAAATGACTTCTTCAGTAACTTATACACATGTATCTTGCATTTCAAACTTTTTTTATATAGAAACTGTTATATAGCAGCTGCCATTCAAGGTCTATGTTTTTGTTTCAGTCCTCATTTTCAAATTCATTTTACACTGAATGCCCCTTTAAAATAATTATTAACCAATCCTAAACTTCTGATCCATCTTAAAAAGTTTGTACTAAAATCAGTTGTGAAACAGAAGTTTGACCCAGAAGTTCTGGAAAAATACCTCAAAAAGAAGTTCTGATAATGGTTTAGAGTATTAATAAATAAATAAAATGTTAAGAACAGCATTTACTTTCTCTTTCCTGGTTTCATAAACTATTGATTTATTCTTGAAGTGTTAAACTGTTATTTCCTATCCTCTCCTTCAACCACATTCCTCAGGCAAGGCATTTGCAGAGCTGCTACACAACAACCAAATTCCCAACATACAAATAGTTTTCTCAGAAATTTGTCCTTGTTACATGCATGTTCCTTGGGGCAAGGCCCCGGGGGAATCCTCACTTCAGTGAAATCTGTTTCCCAATTGATCGTGGTGGAGTCAGCATTTTGCAAAGCAGGTACATTTGTGAGAGATATAAATGTTGCTGTAGACGTAGAGTGCCATGAAAGTAGAAACAACTCAGCTACTGTAGTCAGACAAGTATTTCCTTATCCTTAGAAAAATAAAATAAAATAACTTTATAAGTAAATGTAATAAGCTCTTCTTTGACAATCTGCAATAAAAAAGCCCACAGGGCCAGAGGTTCCTCTTCTCCTTAAGGGATTTCTTTTTTACTTATATATTTTTGACTTTGAAGAAGGGTAAGAATTATTTCTTTAAACAACTGGCTGCAGATTAAAATTAACACTGTATGTTTCAATTATGATCAATTCATCAGGGAATCAAAAGAGTTGGTATCTTTTCAATTAAAATATTTTTATCAGATAACCTAAGCCTCTAAAGCCATATATTTGATTTTAATTAAAAAAAAATTTCTGGTTGTGATCATTGTTCAGAATTAATATACCAAATAAAATATGGGAAGAAAGGAGGTAAGAGGAGGTTATATAGTGTTACCTGATAAAAGGAGACAGTAATATTTAAAATGAGGTAAGTGTTACACCGATTTATGATGTATTTTATCTTCTAGAGAAACTCTAGTTTATCGTAGTGTCGTTCAGTTTGAAACGTCAGCTGTATATCTTTCTGCTTTTGAATGTAACTCTCAGTTGAAAGGAAAAGGTTTGCAGTGATGTGATGTATAAGCAGATCAAAAGCTTGGCATTTTTTCTGGGATAATTCACTTTTATATTGAAACATTTTTGTTGTCATAAATACATAAATATTATCAATATCTTATAAATATCTTGAAAGAGTATTAATTAATAACACTTAACATGCCTCTCATCTTTGTGATGCTGCACAAACATCTATTAATAAGAAAAGATGAAAATGTTCCTTTTGTTTTAGTCCCCACTCAAATTATCCTGTAAACATCTTTGTACATAACCCACTAGCACCAGGATCTGTAATTTTTTCTTGGTTTTGAAAACAAAACATCTTCATTCATGGTCTGCTTTGTTTTATATCTATCACATTTGTATCAGGACTCTTGCCAGTATAAAAGTGATCTAGTTAAGAAAACAGAAATGCTTGCGTGGTGGCCTTCTAAATATAAGGAGGTGCCTGCATATAAATAGGTACCTACATAGAACCACATTGATAATGGATTTAATCTCATTATATACACACAATAATTGTAAACCAGATTCCGGCTCTGTTGTGTATGTGTTTAAAAGTGGCATAATCCTCCTAGTTGTTCTTGTGCTCAAAATAAAAAGACAAAAAAAATCCAGAACAAAATTAAAGAGCTCTGAATACCAAAGCAGCAGGGCAAAGCAAATCAGCTTTTCAACCGTATAACAAATCTAGTCACTTAAAACCAACCTACTAGCCAAGCGCCAAGCCAACTTGTGTGTTACAGCAAGCACACACAGCGTGGCAAGCAGAGATGGCACTTTGCTGCAGCTGCATACTGTGCACAAGATGAAAATACTGTGGCTTTTAAGGATAGTATTGAGTGTTTGCTTTTTTTTTTTTTTTTTAAACTGAAGACAGTCAGGATCCAAGAGTTACTGTGACTGAAGGAGGAAAGATGTCACCCATTTGCAGATGAGCAGGATTTCACTTCTTTCAAGGTAGTAGTACCTACCTCCCACTGATTTCCAAACGCCAAAGAAGCAACAAAATGTCACTTCTCGGTGATTACTCTCTAAATACGCAGTTGGTTCTCGGTTCTTGGGATTAAACCAGGGAACCTCTTACCATTCAAAATAACAAATAATGGATTACTGGTCCCAATGCTTGAGGGCATTTATTGGTCCCATTTCTGTGTGTGCATTCATATATCCAATGGAGAATATATTTCTAATTTTGGTTTCATAGATTTAGTAACATATACCTACCTTTAAGAAATTAACTGAAAGAAAAAAAGTTATAGTCTTCATTTGTACTCTCAGTAGGTTATTTTGTTCTGTTCTGTGTAAACTAAGCCAGTCCCTCTGAGCACCATTGTTTATTTCCATTTACAGCAATTTGTAGGGTTATGTATGATTGTAGTCCAACTATTGCAGTTGCCTGACACAATTGTCAGCACATTGTATTAAGAGAGTGCCAGCTTGAAGTCCCATGACATTCCACTTTTCATCTTTTGAGAACAACTTTTGGTCTAGGTTACATTATATTTATTCATTCATTATTTTTTTTTTTTTTTAATCTTAGAGCTTGTTTCTGCAGTAAAAGGGATAATAGCTATTGTAATCTATAAACCATTAACATATTTGCCTCAGGAGACTTCAGTGTCTGGGCTTTATACTTTAGTGTTAACAGGTCAGATCTAAGCACAAGAAAAGAAATCACAACCAGAAGGATTAATTTTTATTATTACTGCTTTAAAAAAAAATAAAGAAGCCAAATTTTTCCAATTAAGCAAAAGAAGAAACCTGCATAAATCTTCCAGGGACTTCAGTTCACAATTTAAGATCATTATGGTAGATAAGAAATTAATGGCTGTTGAACACTCATGTGTGTCTGTTCTGGGGATTTAAATGAGCATAATTTAGACATGTACGACAGCAGGATTTCATTTATGCACATGCAATCACTTAGCTTCTCATCACATCAATCTATTGGATCCGTTGTGCCCATTTTGAATCAGATGAATGCAAAAGGAGAGCCTCCTATTGACTTGGGGTGCTTTGGATTTTGCCCGCTGAAGAAAGCAGCTCTTGAAGACATTTTCAGACCTTGTCTTGGCCAGACTCCTATACACATCAGGAGTTTGGAACAAATTTAGAAGCACCACTTGTGGCTTTAATTTTTGTCTGTTAGTCTTCTACTGAATGGCTCTCAGGTTATAATCTGAATAATTTATGCAAACACTCAGACAGAAGTACATTCATGGACGCACACAAAGATGTAGCGCATGAAGTCTTATTCAGGAAATTAAGTGGATGCTTTTCTGATTCCCTTCAGTGATTCTGAAAAGGAAAAAGATTACTTTCTTTCAAGTCTTCTCAGGACAAGAAAGATTCTTGAAAGACCCAAACCAGAGCAGTGACCAAGATCATTATTGAAACAGAAGCATGCAGGTATTCCTTGATTCTTTCTTCAGTGGTTCCCTGTTAAAGAAGCAACTGTTCGTCTGCTGTTTGCTAAGTTTCTGTCAAGCCAGCAATATTTGATGTTGTACTGCCAACAAGTTACGGTTTATTGAAAATACTAATAAAACAAAGCTATTATAAAATAAGTATTTGTACAGGAGCCGAATTACTATCCTTTCCCCCTGTCTTTTTCTCTTTCAGAGAGAAACATTATGGTTTTCTGAAACATTGGGCTACTCTGATAAAGAGAACAAATACATGATCAGAGTCTCACTTTTCCCTTGTTCATTGTCTTAGCAATCTGACTGGAGTTTTGGCAGGTGAGTTACATGGGGAGAAAGTTTGCAGACAAACCCTTCTTGTGCCAACAGGAGTTTGGTGGAAGACCAACATGCAGGCCAAACTGCTCCTTTGTCATTAGTCAGAATCTATAAATTATAAGGCACTCCAATATGCACAGAACTGTCAGAAGACTCTATAGATCATTAGGGAACAGGAGAATTTACTCCTGTACAATTCCAAAACAAGAGTTTTTATCTCACTCTTCTGTATTTTGCCATGGCACACTATTTCTCTCATTGTTCTTCACTATTCATGTATACATAGCACCCCTAAAACAAAGCACAAGCCTCAGATGTTTAGCACTATGGTAGCTGCTGTCAGCCACAACACTTTATCAACTATGTTTTACAAAAGCTGAACCTGGAGCACTGAGAGCCTACCATTTACTACGGCCAAACAAGCAAGTAGGAGACCTAAAAATAAAACTACTTCTCAAGACTCCTATAACCATCTGCCAGGGTCTCTAGGTACATATCCGTATTTATCCAGTCACATACTGTGTCCTCAGAATTTGAAGGCAGAAAAGAGTCTTCTTCATTTAAGTCTCTTAATTCCAAGCAAGAGAAGCTTTGACTTGTTTGCTATGCTTCTCTTGATATACTGCTACCAGGGCAACATTCAAAATGACCTTACATAAGACTTTACATTCATAACCCATCACAGCAGAAGGAAATCAAAATAAGAGTCTCTTTCCCACTTTCCTCTGAAGGGCTGCTCTTGTTCCATATTGTGTCCTCTGGAAAGAGCCAGTGATGAAGTCAGATTAGACTTCAAAAAGTCTAATCACAAAAAGCAAACACCTCCTCCCACAAAAACCAGCCTTGGTAATAATGTGCATTTGTAAATTAGCTGCAAGAATAAGTGGCTTAAAAATGAGTAAAACATCTTTTCTTCAAAGCTCAAAGGCCTTCTTAATGCCTGGTTATCAGGTGACAAAGCCTGCTCAAATATCTCAAGTACTACATTTAGAACAAATATTAATGTATGCACACATCATGCCCTTTTACATATAGGAGTTACATTTTTTTCAGTGAAGATTATATTTAATACAGATCCTTTTCCCTTCCAAATTTATTCTGCATCTATCAATATAATTTTCCAATATTTTGCAAAATACTTACCAGAAGAGGAGAAACCTGACCCTCTCTTAACTTGAAGCTGACAACAATGAAAACCTCCCTCATTCTACTTGTCAGTCCAAAAAAAACCCTGTTCTTACTCACCTCACAAAGTGAGTGAATAAACAAATATGACACAGCAGGTTTAACGATAAGAAGTCAATGAATTGATAAAAACCTTGAATTCTGACGTATTCTTTCCATCACCAGATCTGAACCAGTTTTGCTAAACAGCTCCCCTTCTTTGGTAAGAGAAACAAGGATGGAAGCTTTATAATAGCCTTTAATGCTTCTTGATAAATAGCAAAAAAGCTCAATGAAAATGTTCAGCTTCTTTATGATTAAAAACCAAACCTTTAATGTAGTTTTTGTTTACTGTGTCATAAGTGCAGCGTTGGAAGTTGTTGCCAAAGAATCATTGGAACAGGCATCACTAAAGCAGTGTCAGCCAGCCAGCTCTTTGAAAATGATTCAGTTCCTCTAGTCTTATGACTAAAATAATATCCAGTGGCTCCAGCTTGAAGCCTGGTTAATACATCTGTCCAGAACACATAATTACTCGGTCATAACATTCCCCCGGCCACCAGCCAACAAACCAATCAGCATCTCTTCCTAACTCACCAGAATTTTTGCTGTGTCAAGCTGTTTGATCTCTAGGTAGTAAAAATGCAAAAAATGGAAGGACACTGCACTGGAAGGTTTTAATTTAACATAGTTTCTCATGGAAATTAAGTCTGAAAAGAAACATGTTTTTATTGACATTACTGAAGTTGAGGTTTTCATTCTGCTTTGGGCATGTTATTAATGTATCTATCGTGCAGATTTCTTCTTATCTCTTCACCAGCTAAGATTCTGCAATGTAATCTCACTTTCATTAATTGTTTTTACAAGGAAAATCATGTTTATGAGAAAGTGAAATGATACCAGCAAATTTTAAAGTCCATGATGTTTGTGACTACCAAGGAATATGCTGCATGCACTCTGCACAGAGATGAAACTGAAAGAGTTGAAGCATGGTCTAGATTTACACAGATACTACTATCCACAGTCCCTTAAGGTTTATTTGTAAGAGTATATGTTTAACTTTCTGAAGCTAAATTTTGAAAACTCTGGTCCAGATCCTGAGGCACTGGAATCAATAAAAACTTTATATTGACTTCACTAAGACACAAGATCAAGAGAACTATAGTGTTATACTTATTTGCCATATCATGTGCCAAAACCAGAGCCAGAAAAGCACTCCATATACATTTCAGAGTAATTAAATCTTTTCTCTATACAGATACAGTATTTCTAAAATGCCAAAAGAAATTGCCAAAATTTCTATAGTGAAAAACTTAGGCAACACCCTCAAACGTGGAGTCTCAAAGAACCAACATAATTTCCAAGATCATAGTATATTTATTACTCAAGTGCTGTAATTTTACACAGTATCCTTTTTCACGGTGTGTGTAGACCAACAAACACCTTTAGCTCATTGCTGCTGTTTAGAATTTAAAAGAACTACAGCAATACAAATAAAGAACAATGCACTGTCCCTGTCCACGCTGAATATTACCCATTAATTCTGGCGAATTGGAAACAATCAATTTGCCTAACTGCCTTCACAAGAGCCACACCAGATATTGATACATTGTCTGTGTCTAGACTAGTGCGTAGGAGACAACAGGAAGGTGCCCCTCTTCATCCTAAACAGAAGACTGGAAGGAAGAGGGTGTAGTTGTCATCTGGATTCTGCATATAAGTTTTCTCTCCAAAGGAAAAAGGACACAGATGGAGGAGGGATTGGGAGGATCCCTCTTTCAAATGGAGCTAGGATGCAGTTGGAGTTGAATTCCAGTGAAGCTCAGAAGGTTTCCTTTGCTATTTATTCATGCTGTATCAAATCCCTCAGATTCAGTACCTACTATGTGCAAAAGTGGAATTTAAGGAATCCAAACAGCCTACGCTGAATTTTTGGCCTACTACAATACAGGGATAGTTAAATATTTCAAAGGTCTATAGATTTGTCCTACAAGTGTTAATAATAGTACCATACATTTCAATATTGACAAAGAATTTATGCATTTAGGTGTCAGAGAATCTGCGACAGAACTACAAAATCATTCATTATAACTGCAAAAGATGCTAAGGAATGATGGGGCTTTTATCGTGTGTACCAGCTTCTGCTCAAAAGCACCCTTACTTTCCTGAATCTAAACATTCACACTATTATACTTAAAAACAAAGCTAACTCTTTCACAAGACTTTGAGCAAAATGGGAAAACATTGTATAACTTGCATCCCCCCGAGGCTGCTTAACAATGCTAAGACTGATAGACTAAGTTTGGAAATGCCAGCATAGTGCCACCTAAATTCACGCAACCTGCCTGCATCAGCTGCCCTTAATTTTATGATCCTGCATTAATTTTCAACAGGATTCCTGTCTTATTTGATGAAATTATAATCCTGCACTTTTTATGTCTTCTGCATTCATTGTATGTTTAAGTATTACACAGAGGCGTGTTATCTGAGCCTTGCTTTGAATACAATGCTATGAAATTCATTGTTTATATCCTTCCACCTTACTCCCTCACAGCTAGTTTAATGGAGTACTTTGCAGATTTATTCTCACACCACCTTACTACTAAGACCCATGAGATTACTGGTATTTCTATCCTCCTAGAGAAACCAAAAATTCGGATCAGGAGCAGTCATAAATTTGGAAGCCTATCTTAACATACATAGCATGAAAAATTGGACTTTAAATACATAGATTCTGAAAATCAGTACTGAACAATTTCAGCAGTAGTCATGAGGGCTCAGTACCCCTGGAAATCTGGCCACAGGTGCTTTAAATTAGTTAAGAAATTATGAATATACAGCAAATATCTGGATGAGAGGACTCTCATTTGCATACTTCACTGTTTCCCTCAACTACAGAAGTGAAAGCATACAAAAAAGAGGATCTCAAGGTAACACTCACTATGGGCCTATTTTTTCCTGTCCTACTGTTTCATGTCTGTCCAGTATCTATGATAAGTAAGGCACAATTCCTACAGACAGTTATCTTAGCTACAGCAGCCTCACCTACCCTGGAGCAGGGCCACAGTGTAGTACTGCCATACAGCATAGAATCAGCTCTCTGGCTGCAGTTCGCATCACCTGCATCGAAAGAAAGGGGAAGGACCATATCCTCCCTATCCCTTCCTCCTTAAAAAAAAAAAATTAGGAATGTTTTATCTTTGGAGAAGCAAAGCCAAGTGCCCAGTCTCTGGACTTGGTCAAACTAGCTCTGGGGATACTGTGATTAATTTGAATAATCCTACATGTTTTAGTGCGGAGGCACCTGAACATCAAGTTTCATATTTGGAAATGCCTACAGGTTTTGGTGAAGGTATTGCCATGGCTGGGATTTTAGCTTAAAATATTGTCCCTCACAGTAATATAGTCACATAACATTCTATCTTTGGTACAAAGTCCAGAAAGGCTGTATAGCTGTAGATACAGCTTAGCTTTACAATGCTGTACATGAGTAACTGTAGGCTTAACCACCATTATGATGTTCTCTCTGGTTGCTTAACTTTGCACATATAATCTAAGGCATTATTTTGAGCAAAGGAATTTGTACACAAGTCAGAGTAAAAAATAATTTTTAATCCATGTTTGCTGGCCCATACCTGAGTTACATTCAGTTACCTGTACATCCAGTAACAGTTCAAATAAAAGTACAGGATACATTTAAGTAATGGCCCTATCCATCAGCCAAATTAATTTTGTGCAGCTCCTGGGGTATGTTCCAGAAAATGAAAGATCTCTTTTCTTGGGGCAGGACAAATTAGCCTTTGTTATTTTGCTATTCTATAAATTTAGGATACTTTCTAACTGGATCTCATTACCTCAAATGGTCTGCAGTTTTTCAGTTTTAAAATAACATGTAAAACCACACTCAGACTCCTTGTTACAACAGCAGTTGTTGTGTCTTGTATTTTAATAATTTAAATTACAAGGATGGAAATAATCTGATCAGATTTAAATACTTGTTATGTATTCACTTGCATCTGCAGCAAAAACTGTTGCCTACATTATCTTTTACACTTAAAGAAATAACTGGACATTGTAGGGCATGATTTGAAACACCTATGTCTCTATTGTCTAAAGAGTAAGTTACAGATATGTGCTCGGATAGAAGGATCTCAAATAATTAATCTCTCCACAGAGCCTGCAGTTACTTTCACCAGCTAATCAGCAATGGACGTACATGTATGAATCTGAAGGCAACATCAGTTTCTGGTTTTATAATAGAAATAAGAAAAGTAGGGGAATAAATATTCTACATTGAAATGGATTAACTAAATTCCTCTGCTTTTCAAACCAGATGCCTGGATGTTCTCATTAAGTCACTGTCCGTGTTCATTTTCAATTGCTTTGCATGAAGAATTTTTTTCATCATTATAGATAGCCAAAATGTCATAGTATGATGTGGACAACATGTTTATTGGATGGTTACACCAGATATTTAAGTAGAGCACTCTCAGTAGAAAACCAAATAATACAAGTCCTTTAAGCCACAGAGCAAGGACTATTTCAAAAGCACACTTTCATCCTGCAGAAAGAGCTGCTTATAAATAAGGCTGTATTTCAGTAGGACCATGAGAACAGCTAGTTGCTGTACAAGCAACAACACCATTTCCCGGCCTGTTCATGCATACACTGAAACTATCAAACTGTTACCCTTTTTAAATGGGAATAAAAGCTATTAAGTCTATCCATAGAAAGACCACAGTGACATCTGAAGAGAAACATTAAAACACTGGGCACCTGAGCAGAGTCATCTGTTAAATTTGGTTCAATTTTTAAATCAGACTGCAGCCTGGAACTGACAAAAGAGGGTTACAACGAAGTTCATCCCCAGCTTGGTTCTGCACAGGGGCACATCTAGGGAGAGGCTGCTGTGCACACTTGGTTCAGAATAGCTAGGTGGGGGGGGGTTGTTCTGGTGACTTACCCCTTCTTCTGAATCATGCATTAGATTCTGTTGAAAGTTAAACACTCTCCACACAATCTGTGAGTGGTTTTTTTTTGTTCCATTCCTTTGTTAAATGAGCCCCAAGTGGCCTAATTTGAATTCTTAGGATCTGTATGAAGAGAATATTATATGAACAGACACTAAACTCTCGTGCCAAAAGCTAATATAAAGAAAAGAAAGATCCCACCTTCTGTTTCTTACATTTGCAGGAGCTGCAGCATTACATGTTCTTATGCTCTGGCCCTTACTCCTTTCTAGGGAGCAGATACATTTGCCAGCATTTCCCTTTCCTTGCTCTTCCTTTCCCAAAGACTCGTATTTCAAAGCCAAAGGGCATATTCCCACTATCATTTCTCCATGTGTCCCCTGACTCATAGCCTTTCCAGTCTTTACTCTGCTTTGCTTTGGTAGGACTAGGAAAACACATACATGGCAGTTCTTAATAAAATGTTATTAATGTATATGTATGAATTCAGAAAAAAAAAAAAATCTGAAAAAGAGCATCACGTACCACTTCAGCATGTCATTTAAAGAAGGGGAAAGGATAATAAGTTTTCCTAATTCATTCAAAAGTAAAGTTATTACAGAAATGAAAGGAAGCATTAAGTTAACAGCCCATGGGTGTCTATACACTTAAGATCTGATGACTACTTTAATGTCCATAGAATTATAGAATGGTTTGGGTTGGAAAAGACCTCAAAGATCACCTAGTTCCAACCCCCTTGCCATGGCAGGGACACCTCTTACTAGACAAGACTGCTCAAGGCCTCATCCAACCTGGCTTTGAACACCTCCAGGGATAGAACATCCACAACTCCCCCCAGGAACCTATTCCAGTGTCTCACTCTGAGTGGAGAATTTTCCTCCTAATTTCCAATTTAAATCCACCTTATTCTAGTTTCAAACCATTACCCCTTAAACTATTACTACAGTACTTTGTAAGAAGTCCCTCACCAGCCTTCTTGTAGGCCGCCTTCAGATACTGGAAGGCTGCAATAAGGTCTCCCCAGATCCTTCTCTTCTCCAGGCTAAACAAGCCCAACTCTCTCAGTCTACCTTGATAGGAGAGGTGTTCCAGCCCTCTGATGATCTTTGTAGCCCTCCTCTGGACCCACTCTAACAGGTCCAGGACTTTCAGTTCTTCCTCTAATTCTCATATTTGACCTCTAAATATACCTTGGCCACAAACATTTACATAGATGATGACTAGATACTAATTTTTTCCTGAAATCATTATTGCTCCTCTCAGTATCATAAAATTCTGATAAAGCTCAGCTTGCCAAAATGCCACCTAACCACAAGTACTGAGGGGGTTGCAACTTGATGATCTTTAATGTCGATTCCAATCCAAAGCATTCTGTGGTCTGTTACCCTTGCCACCAGCAGTGGGGAGAGGCACCTAGAATCTGAATTCTCCTCTCGAGATGTCTTTCTCTTGGTTGTGAGGCTCAAAGTTAATGTAACGAAGGGTAAGTTAAGATAATACTATCTCAGCTAAAAGTTACTTCAAATGAGGGACTTCATTTCCATTCTTATGGGTCAGTGAGGTATGTCCAGGCCAATGTCTCACAGGATGCTTTGTTAGGGCACGACAGCCACAACAATCCCCTACATGTGGCAGTCTCTTTCCTCTGCTGTCACTCTTTCCAAAGGCAATATTTATCCTTTCGCTCAGAAATGAAAATGATAGCTAGTCTGTGACAGAACGTACAATATGATGCAAAGCACTTCATGTCATAGCAAAAACAGCTTACAGACAGCATGCCAGTGATGATATCATTCAAAGACAACAGTTAATTTGGAAACTGGAAGGGAGAAGCCAATATCTCTAGTGTTACATGATTTTGTACTGAAAGGCCCTCACATGAATGCACACATGCACAGAAATGGAATTAAAAGCACTTAGTTTTGGGACTGAACACTAGAAAATATACGGTTGGGATCAACTTTACATTGATACATCAATAGATGAGATAATTGGCTTTATTCTTTAATGTGTTAGTGAACTTATATTAACATGTCCTGATTTTTGCAGACTTAAGCAATAAGTTGTATACTAACAGAGGGCTTTTTTTTTTTCTCCTTGAATGTGCATCTTTTCAAAACCATTTATCATGGTTTGCACTGGTAAAAAGAAAATCTTAAATTATATTAAACACACCTTTGACTGAATCCAGGCTACAAAGTAATGAGCAAAACTATGCATTTTGGATGAACTCTAGAGAGTTTCTTACAGTCATATATTCATCCCTTCACTGAGACGATCCACTGGACTTCAGGGAGTATATATATTGTAATCTGTGTATATAGATGCTGTATATATTACTGCTTCCTTAAAATAACAAACAGAGTCATGAAAAAATATAAAGAATAAAGATGAAAGACACAACTGCTTAGTTTGGAGATTAAACATAAATTGAGGTGGAAGAAATTCTCATTATTTACTTAGGGCCCAATCCAAAGCTCTTTAAATTCAATGGAAAGAACATCAACTGCATGAGGATTTAAATTGTGACACTACAGTTGGATGCTTTGGAAAATTGTCTGGAAAAGCAGCACAAAAAAAACCAACTTGGAAGTGGTGAGGGAAGGGGCTTCCTGAATTATTTTACACCATTTTTACCTGTGGGGCAGCCTTGATCTCAGCTTACAAGGACATGCCTTGCTTTACCACAGCTGTGCAAGAATGAAGCTTGCTAAAATTTTGTGGCACTGGACCAAGTATAAGAAAGGGCTAGAGCAGGAAATAAAATAACTTGGGTAATATTTACATAAACACTATAACTGGTGGAGGATACCTGAAAGCAGCTATGCCTGTGATCTCTGCTGAGGCAGATAAAGCTTTCCATGTAAATTTCCCTATTCTACATCTGTAGCAGTCTGAAAGTCAGTGCTGAATACTCCTAAGAAAATGTTCTTCAAAGCTTTCTTGTCATTCACTATTATATTATTTGCTCCAAGACTGTTGCAGGCTATAGTTATACTGCCTGTGATTAAACTAAAAGAACATACAATTTAATGACACTTTGTACATATATATATATATATATATAGCGCCTTAGTCCTATATTTCCATGAACAGAAAGTATGATTAAAAATAGCAGATGAGAGACCATTGATTAGAAAAGTTTCATTCTGTGCAATTGACAGAGAATCACAGAATTATATCATTAATAAAATCTAATTTCTTGTATGGAATTTTGTTACTGAACTTCTCCTACCCTGTTTTGATTGTAAGTCATCAGAGGAAAGCATAAAAGAAGGAATTTAGTGTTTGCCTGTAAAAATCAGTGGAAAGAGAAACCTGAACCAGCTGAAGTTTTACAGTAAAAAAATTTCCTCACCACAAAGTTGCTACCATTTAATTGTTTATTACTTTGAAAATGTAGTCCCAGTAGCAAATTTAAAATCTGGTTCTAGGCCAACCAAGGCACACAAGGTAGAGCTAGAAAAAGATCCAGTTAGTTTACAGCATCACATTTTGCAGTGTCAAAGCAGCAAGTATTTATTTTTTAGATGCAAAGATATCATAATATCTTATTTAAAATCACATGCTGAAAATATAAACAGACTGAATTTTTTTTTTTTAATGTTTAGATTCATTGTAGGTGAAACAGCTTGCAATATATGGATAACACTAAACAGATACAGAGATATTAGTCTGGGAAACATAACTCTTACCTTCAAGAGACTGTGTCCTCCCTTGGAAGCCAGTTGAGAAGTCAGCTGCTTAAACTTCAGGGACCAAATTTAAAGAAAAACTTCCAAGAAAATAAGTCAGCAATGCAAAGCAGGTGTGGGGAAACTTCAGCTTTCACATAAAGAGCAATTTTCACAGGAAGTGCAGGCTGTTTGACTACCAGTTCTATTTATGGCACCTTCAGGTTTCACCCCCCTATTTTGGTACTAGAAGTACCCAGAGTAGTATCTGGATGCCCAAATAAACTCCATGCCTTTTTAGAATTTTGTAAAGGAATCTCCTAAGAGACAGCTGTGACATTTCTCTCAGCTCTTGATCTCATAAATATAGTTATAAACAGACATTATGTTTGCTGCCTCTGATAATAATTTCTTCCCCAAAAAGCTGATGTTACGATCTTCAGCATTTTCACTACATTGCCTCAGAGCATGATGGCTTGTACTCTATATGCAGAAAGCAACTTATTCGTTTCATATCCATTTTGAAGCTGAACAATTTATTAAGGTGTTCATGTAACATCATGTTCTGCAGTGTATTTCTCTCAACATATATTCTGGCACACAATACTTTTCACTGAGCTATGGCTTCAGTTATTCTCAAGGAGCTGCTCTATCCACCTCCTCACTCTCCCCCTCTTCGCCAGGATAAATCCCAACACAATACCAGAATAAATGCACAACGTTATTGCCCTTTCCCCTGAGCCATTATCACACAACTGAAAGTTTGGCTGCTGCATTCCCAGGAAGGGGCAGTGCCATCCCCCAAATATGACCACGACTCTATATGAGAAGTGGGGCTAGAGCAACTTCAGCCAAACTCAGAGCAATACACATAAAGCAGCATGACCAAGAATGCAATAAGCCACTTTCTGCCTCACAGCAGTGATCACCACTTGTATTTCACCCAATACAGAGGGTCTGTGGCAAGGAAAGTCTCCTATGTAGTCTCTACATCTCTAACAAGTTATTGCATAACCCTATCAAAAGAAGTGGGTGTATTACTATTATACTAGTGTTCCCCTTTTCTCTATTTTGTTAGCCTGTCTCCTAGCTTGTAGCCTGTGAAGGGAAAAAGACTATATTCTTTTGTATGAGGGGTAGTACATTTTAATAATAATTACTAAATTACAGGAAAATGTTACACGTATTTTTGATCTAGATTATATTCTGTGAAGGAACTTCAATCTTCTTTTTAATGGCATTACTAGGAACATGGCCGTACATGAAAAGGAATGTAAATACCCGCAATTTTTAAAAACATATCATTCCAAATGATCTCAAACTGCTCTCCAAATTGATATATGGGTAACATGGCTTAGCTGCTAAAACCACAGAAGAAACTGCTATACCACAAAAATGGATTAGCACATCTTATTTTCCTGGCAGAGTGTTTGTTATGAACTCTCCAATAAAATATTGTATTTCACAATACTGTATTTCACATTAGCGAAGGCTCTGTCTCTGTCTTCCAGCCAAAAAGTCCTCCATACCATTTAGAAGGGGGTATTGTATTTTTCCTTCGTTATCCCAAATATGATGTTCAAAGAGAATACTATTCAGAAGCTATCAAGTAGGAATAAATGTCTCTGTCATCAAGTCCCAGAAGATGGTGATGACATTAAGAGAAATTTAGCATTTTAAATTGCTCCACCAAAATCAATTGCTATAAAGAGGAACTTAGCATTATAAGAAGCAAATATTTGAGACTGTATAAAGAAACCACTCAGAACAGAACACAGAAAAGTACTGATGGAAGGATTCTTCATAGTGACGGCTGGCTTTACGGAAAACCAATTCTGGAATGGAGAAGGAGGGCAAAAGAATCATGCTATATGGTTTATCAAACATTGCAACATCTACTGAGTACAGGGTACTGCCACTTTAAGCAAAAATCCTTTAATACTTACTTGGCTTGATAGAGAAGCTACCTTTGCAGAGAGGCACCCTCATTTTTATCTGTGCTTCAAACACACAGACTAAAGATCACTGTCAGTACTGCTGTTGCACAGACTTCAGTAAAGCTGCCACAGAAGTTTGCAGTCTGATTAATAAACTGTTGCCACAGCTGCCTTTGGCTGTCCCAAATGTTTTCTGTCCTGTTGTGCATGAAGATGTTCAAATCTGTGCTACAGGGGGCAAGGAGTTGCCCACTGCTGGTGCAGAGTCCTAATGTCCTTTTTTCTTTCCTACCTTGCATATGCACAGCTATGGGAGGTTGATTTGGCCTGCAATTATAGGATTGTATAACTTACTTTCAGCACATCAGCAAATAATTCAAAGTAAAAAACCCATACAATTTCCACTTTTCTTATTATACTCTCATTTCCTTGTTGGCAGGTACTAGGAAAAAAATAATAAATAATCAGATTTCATACTACTGCAGTGTTATGGGGAGTGCTGCACATCAGACTACAACCCTGTAAAGAGCAAAGGCCAAAATTAACAGCTTTCTTTGGATTTAAAATGGAAAGCCACAATACTTTGTACACCCCAATAAAGCAAATCATTGATACAGAGTGCTTACCTTCAAATATGTAACTTTTCAGGTGAGGTAACGTGCCCAAAGGTCAGTGCATGCTTCTGCACTTTGCTAGGTCAAGCTGGTGAGTTTGCTACTCATATGGTAAAAACCACAAAAACCACTTTGGAATTGTGCTGGGGTTTATTTTATTTATTTATTTCTACATACATACAAAGTTCTCTGTATTTTCATGTTGTTCTTATTTAGAAGATGTACCGTGTTGCTTATCTGCACCTAGCATGAATCGAAGATGTCAAACAGAGGCTGAAATGACAGAACTGACTACTGAGACACTAAAAATACATTCTAATACGTAGTCCTGCAAGACTTTCTTCAGTCCAGTTTGATTCACAAAGCAAGCAATGTCATGAGATTAGGAAGCCACTAGTGTAATTCAAGTCATTGAAGTTAGACATGAGCTTCAGGGCAATTGTGGTCTAAGTGCAAGTAGAATTTTCTGACACTGAAACTCTTGTGTAGAAGTTACATTTAACATCCTTGGTCCCCTTAGGATGAGCTGTGTCTTTGTAAATAGAGGAAAGTACATTTATTGATGTCACTGTAAATAACCTCACCCCTTTCCCTTGACTGTTGTTTAATGATGAATCATATTTTGATATTATTATCTGCAAGGAAAGGATGGAGTACAACAGAATCAGTAGAAAGTGCCAAGCTAGAGGGAAACAATTTGAAATTATCTTTCTAGCTTACCTCAGAAAATCAGAAACATAACTCATGTCTGCATTTCCTTAACACTATTAAGCAAAGATAAAAATTTTCCAAATAAAACCATGGGATATTGGAGATGGACTTTCCAAGATGTTTCCAAATATGCATTCACTAAGCTTGTGTACACACTTCTTGCCTGAACACTCTCATGTTCACACAGATCAGACAGCATGTGTTCTGCACATAGCTGGAACTAAGTTTTTATTTTAATAAGCTAAAGGAAAAACTAAAACTCTGAAATGGCAAGTTGGTGTTTTCTTTTTTGTTGGTTTTTTTTGTTGTTTTTTTTACAATACAAAACACATAATTGAACCAGGAATCACCTATTGAATATTGTAATTAGTGCTTTTTTACTTTTAATTAATGAAATCAGTATACATACATTATACCTTGTCTGGTTACGTCTCACAGAAGAAAAAAAAAACTAGAAGGAAATGCTGGCCAGGGAAGTCAACTAGACTTTTCCAGCCTTATTAAGGTCAGGCACAGTACACCCATAGTCTTAATGCAGGAGGAGTGGTGTTCTGGAATAAGTATGTTGCACAAGACAACAGAGAAACAGGATATCAAGAAAGATAAAAAGAAATTAAATCCCGAGTATGCTATTTTTATAAAAGAACCCACCATGTTATTTATAAGTTTTGCTGATACATTTAGACTTTAATTCTAAAATTTTTCATGTGAATTTGAATTATGTTTGAAGACTTGTGAAGAAAAGAGTCATCTTGAAATTGCATGAGGGAACAGACACAAAATTTGCTCCATCTACTCGCTTGTATTGGGTCTTGGTTATTTTTCAGTAAATATATACTCTTGCCAATTGATCAAATGATTCTTTTATTTTTTTCCTGTAAATAGAAATTTATGTCCACTTAAGTGACCAAAAACTTAGCTTTTTATTGGTCTTCCTTTTAAATTCTTTTTAGTCCCCAAGATTACAACTGGTTTTAGTCCAGCCTTATGAGAATGCTTCCATGTTACTTATATTTGTATGCAGTAATTACAAAAAGGTTTTCTTAACCCTTACCCATTGATCCCTAAGAAGCCTTAAGAGCAGCTTTTCCATGAGACAGTCCAGTCGGCTGTACTTGCA
>JAVSBS010013725.1:0-81795 GCA_033124195.1 Coracias cyanogaster | reverse complement strand
CTTCCCTCTCCAAATAGACACATTTCAGTAAGTGGCTCATTAGCATTACATAGAAGAAGAATCCTTATTTTTTTTTCCTTTTAAAACCACCATATCCTTAGTTATCTATCTCTGGTGTTTGTACTGATATTACAGCCACTTCAGTAAATTGAAGCTCTTCCACAGATCTTTACTCCAAATCAGTGCCGGCCTCAATTCTTTGGCTGAAGCAAATGCCAGACATTGTTTATATAGCGGTAATCAACATGGTAAATTTAGAATACACCAGAATAAATTATGATAAATTTGCTGCCTCAGGATAAAGATAACGTATGGGTAGAGTCAGTGGTTATCTCTTAAAAAAAAAGGGAAATGGATGAACAGACATTTTTTTTTTCCTTCCAGGCTATCATAATAAATGATTTTTTTCCCCTCTGGGATTTGTAGAAAAAAGAAGATGGGACATGTGGATCTCATGAACTCTGATGCTAAATACAGCTACAACATTTGAAAGACTGTCTTCCCTATATTTCAAGTTGAACTCCATGTTCGTTCCTTAGCATTAAGAGATGTTTTCTTTCTTTTTTTTTCCCCAGCCATCTCTCCAGAGGTCAGGAAATGAACTGTGTGCCATCAGAGAGCAAAGCAGTACAGTACCCATGGGGCCTGATAACACTGATGCTTTTTTTTCCCCACCTCAGTGCATGACTTGCTGTTCTCAGAGAGGGTTTCAGAATCATCAACTAGTGGAAAATAAGCCATGTTGTTAATTTTGTGGGGTTTGGTAGCTTTTATTATTATTATTTGTTTGTTGTTTTGATTTAGATTGTTATTTTTTTTAAATGAAGGATATTAAAAAACAGTAAGTCCTTAAGCTTGGGATTATACTTCATTTTCCTTCTCAAACTTAGCTCTTTAGAGCTCTTTTTGGGAAAGTTAATTTACCTGGAGAATGAGTTTCCAGAAAATATCCATTCAAAATGCAAACTGTCTTCAGAGTAGACTGACATTTCTCTCTGTGTGTCAAAAACTTGTACTGGGTCTAAAATTTGTGCTGGGTCCAAAATTTGTGGGAGGAAAAACACACGCTTGTACCCAGTATGCAACTTTGGCAAATTTTCCAGGCAATGAAGACAATTAGGATCTAACTAAATCCTTATCAACCTGCAGAGTATGGCAATCCTCCGTAACAGATGTTACTTGTCTGTATTGGGACATATTTGTAAGTAAAATACTGGAGCTAGAATCCACAGACAGCAACTGTGCAGCCAACCTTTTGTTAAACTAACAGACAGAATTGCATTTCTTCAATTACATTTTCCGCAGCTGCCTTTTAACTCCACCAAACTTTAAGTATGTGTTTAAGTCCAACAGGCTTTAATAGGATTTAAACACATGCTGTGCCTCACTGAGGAGGAAAGGGATTACTCACACGCCTACACACTTAAATTATGCGCTTTGCTGAATGAGAGATTTTATGTGCTACTACTTTAGTACGGACAGAAGATGTGAAGGTAGAAGCCTGATAATACTTTTTGAGTCCTTTCTCCAGGTCATGACAAGGACACTGAGCAGGCAACATGTCTTCAACTTCCTCTTGATATGTTGTTAGAGCAGGGGACATTCCACACAGAGCAGATATATCCAGGACAGGGAGATACCCATCTACCTGAGTACTCACAAATGTGCTAAAACCAGATGAATGGTGGTAAGACTGTGCTGCCCAGGGCCACCTAGGAGATAAACTGCACATCACCAGATAGTAACACAGATATCTCAGAAGCTGCTGCAGTATTGATTTTACACCTTCAGAATGATAGCAGAGAAGTGAAATTCCAGCATCATGGCTAGTTTTGTTAAACAAAATCACCTTTCCCATTTTCCAAAATATCCTAAACATCTAAGAAAATCTTTGCAGCACCCTATATGGTACTGGTTACAGTACTGGTGAGGACTTGAACAGCAGTTGTTTTGCTATGCAGAGAGACACAACTCCTGAATTCATCTCAATCTGTCCCAGAGGGCTGCTGTGGCGAACTTCTATATCCCTGGCAACCCAGAGGCTCATAAAAACCCATCATTAATCACTGAGCCTTCTGGAGAGCAACTAGAAGCACTTACTTCTCTGTACTTTGACCATTTCAATCTTTTCCCACATGCCTCATTCTCCTCTTTTGCTCACTTACTGCAGCCCTACAAACGCCATAACATTTCAGAAAGATATTTACAATCTCAGGCATCCAAGTGACCAGCATTTCCCTGTGACCTTCTCACCCTCTCAATTAGCTGTCGAGTTTTTTCTATCTTATGTCCCTACAGAAATTTTTCTTAGGTTTCTGTAGCTTAAATACGGCCACTCCAGTGCTCACACTGGGAAAGTTTACATTTGGCTGGGCTGAGACTGCACTCTGGGAGCAGTATACAAACTACCTGGCACGTGTGCTTAACTCTGTAAACCACAGTTTTACCTGGCAGCACAGAGCACTCGAGAAACTTAACACATTACTGATCTGCAAAGATAACTTCAAATTTCTATTAACTTCTGTCTTTAACCAAGAAAATTATGCAGTTGGCTATTAGCATTCCTAAAATTGAGATATTAGTACTTTTCATTATATTGAAACACAACAGATTATTTTAAACATACAATCTGACATGTTTGGGGCTTTTTTATTATTTAAGGAGAAAATCTTGTATGTGGAAGCTGTGCTTCCCTTTTAAAAAATCTTTTAAAAACTCCCAGGGTTTAAATTCACTCAGCAAAAAAACAGTATGCAATCTGAAACACGGTATAAATGAACCACTTTGAGTATGGTTCAAAGATGTTCATTGCATTAGTATAGACTGGACATTCAGCTGAAAAAATGCCTCTAGAGAGAATATAAGAAGTAAAAAAATATCTAATTTTAAATTTGCTTATTAAAGCTGATAAGAATTATGAACTTTGAAACACTTCAAGAAATAATGCAAAAAGACACTAAATATTTACCCTGTGAACAAGGAATTTGGGCAACAATTTTCTGATTCGAATGCTTGTGTATGCAGATATACACGCATATCTAGGTAAATGGATCAATCACATTTAAGTAAGAAAATTGGTATTACAAGCAACTGCTGGTTCTTACTGGCTCTACTTTCCATCAGGAATCAGTGGAGATACTGCTGTTCCCAGGGACACCAGCTTAGTTCCTGTCCTGGAGTTGTAAAGCAAGCATAGATGCAGAATTGAAAGACAGCCTTGATATAGAATAGTCTCTTCCATCAGCTGTGTTCATTTTTCAGGGTGCAATCATTGTAATTGCTCATTCTGCAATTAGAAGTTTCAGTGTGAATAAGCCACATTTAGTTTGAAAAATGACCATTCACATTGGTTTCCTGTTTTATTTTACTGTTTGAAATATGGCAGCGACTCAAAGTCTAAACCCAGTATGGGGCCTCCTTGTCCTAACTGAGGTAGATCCTCTTCTGAAAAGACCGACTGAACCTCCAAGACCTTGCAGTATTTCCGAGGGATTTGCAGAGACAAAAGCCAGGTAAGTGCTTTGCTCTTCATAAATACTCTCCATAAATAAGCACAAGAAAGGAAAAAGAAATGCTACTGTGGAGAACGTTATTTCATAGGTGGAAAACTGAGGAGAAGAGTAATTAAAAAGCAGCTCTTGAAGTACTTTAATAACTTTGAAAATCTGAGCCTAAGTGAACTGGCCAAACTTACAACAAGAAGACTTTGACCAAGTGGGAAAATTAATGCATGTCTCTGAGTCCCATGTGACGCTCATAGCAGTCCTCCTTTTCTCAGCCAATTTGTGCATTAAAAATATTCAGAAAAGCCTCTGATTGCAGGTAGTCTAAGTTTCAGATGGGCAGTTCTTGTGACTCTGAAAAGACATACCAAGTCTAGGGGAGTTGTTCACCAGGAGAGGGAGAGTTAACTCCATACACATACAGTAAAGATATAATATATATCATATATATCAAAGCTTTCACACTTTTTTCCATTCTGTAGTTTGCTCCATACTTTAAAAATATATTTAATCTGAGTGACCATGTATGCAAAGGAAAACTTTACAAGCAGATAAGTCTCCCAGAGCTGAAAGTCTGCCAAGACAAAACTATGTGGTTTATTTTGAAAGGGGGAGTGTCTATCACTCAGAACACACCATTTCTGTTTAAGCAGTGGAGGCAAAATTAATGCTTACAATTTTTGCTTGTCATTAAAAGAAGTTTTGAGAAACAGAATCTCATTTTTTAGCCTGTACTAAAAAAAAAAAGGGGGGTGGGGGTGGGGGGAAGGGCAATTCATATAGAGGAAAGTTTTTAATTAAAAAAGAAGGATATTTTGAAGAATTGTTTCATGGAGAACTGGAACTCTGATACAAGGAGCTCTAATAGGCAGGTGTTATGTATTATAATCTATATTACTGTACTGTGCTATCCACATGAGACCAGCTATAAAGAAAAACTTCTGGATCTTATTCAAGTTTGTGGGCTTGATTCTAATTTTGTTTACAGCAAGTCTTACCACCATAGACATGAGCACTTCCACTGGCTTCAGTTAACCCTCCAACTTTATATTGGCATAAGTAGGAGGTATTGAGACTTTCACTTATTTTTATTTTAACTCTCAGGTGTGAGTGTGCAAGGGCAAAAGCTCAGAGAATTGTTTTATATTTACCATTAGCAAAAGTCAAAGGAACTGAAGACCTCATGTTTCTTACAATTTATCTCAACATACCTTGTCAAGACCAACAGGAATTTCTCACTCTTTTTGTAATAGTAGAAGCAAGTTTTGCTCCTGAGGGTAAAAAATCACCAATTTGACAGAAATCAGAGGGAACAACAGAACATTAAAACTCAGGAAACACAGAATCCCACCAAATCTATATCATCAGCTTCCAAAACCAACCAAAAAAAAGCACCTTTGCATGGTTTCTCCCTCTCTAAGTACAGCTCATTATTAAGTTATTGTGGGTCTTAATTTATGTTAGCTAAGGGAGATCTTAGTTACTAGAAGAATTTGTTTTAGTCCCTAAAATGAGGAAACGTAACTTCATGCCTTTCTTCTTTATATGTCTAAAAAATTAAGTCATTTGCTTCACTCCCTTATTTGTCAGTAAATAAACAAATTTTCTCCAGTCAGCCGAAAATATTTCAAGAACTCAAGGTAGTGCACAAGAAATGGAGGAGGTGGGGAGCAGAGATGGGAGAGAGGGGGGATGGGTAGCCACTAGGTGGCAATAGAAACCCCTCAAATAAACTACTAGTACCCACACTATTTCGGCTCTTTAGTAGCTACCAATTTCAACTAAGAAAGTGTTGAATCAAAAAGAAGCAAACAAAATTTATTATTGGCCATTGTACTGAAAACTTAGAGATTTTAATAGGAAGCAACTGATTTAGCACTGTATTAAGTTAATTTCTCTTAGTTCATATTTTCTCACAAGATCATTATTTAACAGCCAACGCAGTAGAGAAATTATTTTCAATTATTGTTTCAGCATTATTAGAAAGTATTGTGATTATTTCTGTTGCACTTAACAAATTTACCACTCTGACATCACTATAGCAGTCTGATGGCTGAAATTATTACTTTTCTGAGCTTGGAAAGCATTAACGGATTTGCAACAAACTACTACTGACTTCGCTTCTGATTGTGTTACACATTTTGTTCTCAAGTTCTAAAATTTTGGTGACTTAAGAAGAAAATTAGACTTCAAATTAGATCTTAAGTTACATACATGAAAATATCATAAATTAAGAGATCATTGTTTCAAATCTAACACAAGTGTTTCTATGCTGGAAAGGTCCTTGTCTGGAGATGTGCAACTTACCACTATGCTATGAATTTCACACTGCTCATTTTCACTCTTGTGATTTAGCAAAAGTAAAAATCAGAACCTAATGCACATACACATTATAACAGAGTTAAGATTGTAGAGTTCAGACAGCATAAAGATATGAGTGCTTAAATTTGGTATTTCCATTTTCAAACCCTAGATTTTTAAACCTTGACATCTCTTTAATATTGCTCTTATATATAGTTTCAAAGATTTGTTTTTGTTTGGACACCACAACCTACTGCAGGGAACTGCTCTTTGCCACTATCATCGTGGTTCAACTACTGAACCTTGAGACTTTTACTACAAAGTGCCAGGACTACACAGGCAGAACCAAGTGCTGCTTTCAGGTTGGGAAAAGCAACCAGTGCACCTGGTCTAGCCTTCTTTTTATTCTCTCTGTTTGAAGAGGTGGGGTGTTTCTGCATATGTAGTGCCACAAAGCACTCCAGGAGGAAAAGAAATTCAGAGGAGGCTGTTCCGATTTCTCCCCCACCACAACAACTTCTTCCTCTAGACCTCACTCACTCCCTCTGCTCTGTCTCCAGAGCAATGCAATTCTGGGATTATGTTACCTTGTTAACATCCCTTGATGCCAGCTTTTGTCCAGGGGATTTCTACACATGGAAGGGAAAGGGTAATAAAACTAAAACTGAACTTGAATTAAATTCTAAAGAAAAAGAGTAAAGAAGTACCTCTTCTTTAGGTACTCCACTGTTGTGGGGTTTTATTAAATACATCTTAACAAAGAGAGTAAATCATCACCAAAAAATAGAAGTACAATAGAAAAACTCAGATAGCCTGCCAGATGACATTCTTACAATTTGTTAGAGAACAAGTCCATCAAAACACAAATCCAAACACCTCAGTTTGGGGAAATGGTATAACAAGTTCAGGCACCAATTGTGCCAAATTTCACAAAATAACTTCATCTCTAAAAAGGTCAAAGGAGATAAAATTATCAACTTCTGAAAAAAATGGGTCCAAATCTGGATTTTGAAAGCTCAGCTTGTTTTCTGTTTACAATGTCAATGTCATGTACTTGCCATAGAAATATATCTTTTTCATTAACATTTTGTCTACAGCTTTGAAATATTGAGAAACAGTATTAAACTCTTAATAAAATACAAATATAGTCACAGGCTTGCACATGAACACAGACTAACATTTGCAGATTTTCCTTCAAAAATGTGACTAAAAATACACTTGGAGAAAATCTGGTTTAAAAATTAGAACCGTTATTATTTTGTCTGCAAATCATACAGACTCACACTTTTGATTATTCACCAGAACAATTAATTCTAGGGAGAATCTGGAGGTGACATGATTGAATAAGTCATAAGTTTACTTCATTTAAATAACAAAAAAATGTAAAAGGATGCAATAAACACAGGTATATAATTTTAATCCCAAATATTTATATAAAATCTGAAGTGTTCAGGGTGTAACTTGTTTTTTGTTATGTTTCTCTACAATGAATATTAATAAACACAAAGTGAAAAGACATTTAAGATATTCTTCCTGCAATTTCTCTTTTGCTTAGTCCCCTTGGCTACAGCAATAACATCTATGAATGCTGCTACTAATCAAGGCAAAAATTATTCAGGAAGGTTACAATAAGAATGATCACTATAATAAGAAATAAATAAAATCTAAGAGACATTGCTTTACTGCTAGGTTATTGGGAGAAAGTAGCAAAACCCCACAGTATATAAAGATGCAGATAAAACCAGTATTTCTCGATTTGCATCAATTTGTTTAAAAATACACCTATTTGACAAGTAGAGAGCAACCCACACAGAAAGCTCTTGTAGTCAAGAGCTCATTTAAGTCTTCAAGTAGGCTTGTAAATTTACTTAAAGTGTCACATATAAACAGGCATTGTTTAGCCCATCACCTCTCCTCCATCCAGGTAACAGGCTCTAATGAAAGGAAGCTTTTGGTTGGTAAGCTCAGGTAAGCTAACATATTGTTAAAAATCTGTTACAATTATGCCAGATTCACACAACTCAGAGAGAAATAAGAGGAGCTGACCTTTTGTACGATAATCTCTTTCCAAAATGTTTCGTTGTAGAAACTACTGTCCCATTTGCTTCATTCACCTGTTTATTACCAGAGCTCTTGGAGAAATAGGAGTAAAGGGAAACAAATTCAAGAAATTCTTCATATCTTATATTAAACTACTGCCCCAGGAGGATCTCATTCTTCCTTGGACCTGGCAGCAAGAAGCAGCAGCAGGAAATAGAGCAAGAAATAGAGAAGCAGAAGGAACAGCTGTTCTCAGGCTACCGTGCAGAGCTGCTCCACCTGTGTAGCAAGGGGAGTGATCAAAAGTGAGGAGCCACCCTGCTTCTCCAGGAAGGGATGGTGACCAAGTATATGGAGAGTCCCTGCTAAATGAGGAGTTACTGTCACAGGGAAAGTCTGAAGTGTTTGCAGATCTGGCACATCTTCAGCATCTTATGTTTTCAATTTTTTGCCAGGTTAGGGCATTTGCTGCTAGTGCAAAGGTTGAGGAGCTTTGTAATTTGTAGGAGAGTTCTGTGTACATCTCCTCTCTGACGCAGAAAAACTAACAAAAATTTCTGCTACAGAAAAATAGTCCATATTAGGCAGGGTAGAGAGGAATACTGAAATCTGAGCTCTGATCAGCCCAGAGAGAATGAAGGGCTCTGCTCTTCCAATAGGAAGAATCTCTAGGTTTAACTCTTCAAGCTGAGGCAGATTCAGAGGTGATCAACTTATCCAACCACCCACTTCTCTGCTTGGAAGAAACCTTTTCTCAGAGCGGAGTCCACCTCCTCAACTGCTGCAACTCACTGCCCACCCAGCCCTGGCACACACTCCCAGAGCTTGTCCAGCTTACTCTGGATTTCACATGACCCCCTAATGTGCACTTTTCCTCCTGATGGAAAAACTCAAATTCTGGGACCTCTCTGGTGTTAAGAGTGTTTTAAAGGTATTGGTTTCTTTCCATTAGAGTCTGATAGCTGTCATGAAGTGGAATTGTGTTCTGGAAAGAGTGGAGTACAAGTAGTCTGTACCCAACACCCACGGAGCATTTCACCTTCACCAAAGGACATCTAGCTGTGGCCCTCTAACTATGCAGGCTTTTGCATCTCTTGAAGTTACTTTGGGCGTATCCTAGCTACTGTGAAAAAGGTTTATTATGCTCCTCTTTATGCTCAGTATAAAACAAAATGCACTTAACATTTTATTCTGTTTATTTAACAGTTTATTTAATTGAAAGTGCTTTCTCACCCAGAAAACCTTTGGAGCATTTCTCCAGATATCTGTCCAATCCTTTATTTTGTTCTTCATTGCTGGGCCAAATAAAGCATATACTTTTTCTTTAATTAAATGTTATTTTGCGCCTGCTTTTCTATGCAAAAACATTTCTTTTCTGCTTTGACTTGTGTGAAAAGTAATGGAATGACAGCTCCAAAAAAATTATACAAATCCAGTTGTAAACTAAAGACCATTTTCAGCTAAAGAGCTTGACTGCATTACATACATTAAGTCATTCCTAACTAATACAGTCCTTTAAATAGATGAAATTAAAGGGCACAGTTGCAAGAGAGGGACAACTGGAATACGTTGGTCATTTTCTGTTTATGTTGGAGCAAGCAGGACTTGGGAATTTATGAAAGTCCAGGTATGACAGCGAGATTTTTTACACGAGGAGGAAAAGAGACATTCAGAAATGGTTCGTGATCAATTTTAGGTGACTTCTTTAGACATTCACTGTGGGAGGCAAAAAACCCACATGTATATAGCATTCTTATAATTTACTTTCTACACATATCCACTAGGAATGGTCCCACATTCTGATAGGCTGTCTTTCCTGAAACACAGTTTTAGAAAAAATTTCCCGAGGAGATAAAACTTTAAAATACACCCTTCTATAATACAGGTACTTTCCTTTGACCAGCTTTCCATAGTTCTTCTGACTGGTTTTGATCTGATTTCCCTTCACATACCAATTTTACATTTTGCACCCTTACAGCCTTTGGTGCAGTCACGCCTGATTTACACTACTTAAGACCAAAAGTGGCTCCCTGGGTAAAACCATTGACTCCAATGGTGCTAAGTTCCTGTTTAAACAAAGGCTGTCGACCCAACAGCTACCCCTCCTACATGGGAGGAGATTTAGCGCCAAATCAGCAATTTTACAAGTGTTTCACAATCTAGAATAGACAAAAATATTTTAAAAGTGTAAGGAAGGAAGATAAATAATTTAAAGATATACCAAGTAAGCATGGTCTGAACTTTAGAAAGGTAACATTTCTAGGCTGGCTGTATGGAAAACATCCTGACTGTACATTAATCAATCTTGAATAGGGATATTAAACAAGGCCAATATTTTCAGACTCATCCACCTAATGTTCAGATCTAAATCCACAGCAAAGCATCCAATTTTAAGACTACCTGGCTTGAAAAATATGGTTCTAATCTGAATTTATCTGGACTTCATGAATTAAGGAAAATTACCAATCTAACTGAATGTCTTATTTAATTTCAAAAATAATGCCACAAAATTAATCCTGTCATTTAGCAACAGAACTTTTTCAGACAGTTGAAACAACCTCAACCAGTTCTCCAAACAACAACACACATGCACCAGAACACAGGAACATAGATGACTGCCAGGAAAATACTGCAGGGAAGATGGAATAAAGGAGAACTATATCCTCCTTAAAATTTTACTTTTAATCTTTGCTATATAAAGAAACTTAGAACTTGAAAGGATTGTGGGGCTTCTCTGGAAATACATGTCCTCATTCTTGAGAATAAATACTGTTTTAGATCTTTTAAAAACATATATTGAGCATACTGCCATACTAGAGTATATTAAAGAGATTTCCCATTTTAATAATAAAAATAACTCATATTAGTTTTAAAGTTGCAAGATGTTAACATCAGATGGGAAACAGTTTAAAAGACAAGTGCTAAAAATAACCTTTAAAATATAGCATACATTGATGTTTCAAAGATGAGTGAAAGTTACACTTGGCAAGGGTGTTGGATCCTTTCATACACTGGATATGTTTAGCTTTGGTATTTTCTTAACAAATGGTTAGCATTGGGCCGTATGTCCCTGGAGGAAAGACATCATCCTGCAGTGACATGTTTCTATACAAACATACTCAAACCAAAGTCATCACTCACCTTCCTAAACCCTCAGCAACACAGGCCAACAACTTAATTTACAGAAAGAAGTTGTATGAAGTGTGGGACTAGCAGATCCCAGGGTCCAGTCAAGGTCTGCCACTGAATTAAGGGAACAGATGGAGTGGCTCAAGCTAGAAGAGATTTTTTTTTCCCCTACATCATCCATATATATTCACATGCATCCCTAATTCATGCTTAACCCTTTCTCACCAAGGGAGGCATGCAAACTTAAAGACACGAATACTCACTCACTTTGCTCTATTACTTATACACAAGACTTGACATTCCTTCTAATCTAATACCCAGATACATTGATGAATTCAAGCAACCTTGAATTCAACTCAACCTTGTGGTTCGAGGCTCTGACCTTCTTCTTATAATTTTCAGAATAGCTTCCTAGGAACAAACCTGCTTGCTTAGATTCTCTTCATCAGGTCTGTAAAGGAGCAACATGATCCAGGCTAGGTACAGTTTAGGTATGATTTCAATTCCTCCCATTTTCATCTTTGTACATATCTGAGTTCCCAAGTATTGTGGTACTGCATGTTGGTAGCCATTGGCCACTACTTGAGAGTGAAACTATCAATGTGAATTTGTTTTCCAAAATTATAGTTACTGACAAAGCAAGCACTGAAATATATAAACTACTAAAGAATATTTCTTATGTCTCAGTATAACTATCATAAGTGTCTCTTCCTGCAAGAAAGGAATGACACCACTCAGTGATTAAAAATGCACTCGCTTTAAGTGTTTTATTTTTCTTAAATTGAGTTTTACTTTTCTCTTTAATATTAGATAAAACTAAAAATCAAAGTTACAATTTGTTAGTTCAATAAGGGTCAGTTATTTGACTCGGTTAGTGAGTTTTATATACTGACACTGAAAGATGACAGACACCCAGCAATCTCAGCAGTTTCATTAGATATAATAGAAATGAACTCCGATATATACTTCAATTTTTTTACTTGATCTTGGCATCCAGTGTGCTATAGCTTCTCTGAAGAGGATGATATTTGCTCGGTGAATATCAATGACATATATACCTTTTTTCATCTTCTGTGAAGAGAGTGCAATCTTTCACAGCATGAAACAGAATTCTGGAAAACAGCGAATTCTGTCAATAAACAGGTAAAGATATCAGCCAGTGGCTACCTTACTGCATATCTGCTCCTCTGCAGGAAAGCCTGCTGGTATAAACTTACAGTGTCTGATTGCACAGAAAAGGAGAGGTTACCATCTCTTTCTTACATTCCCGTAACATCTGCTACTGGTCACCGTTACAGACTGGGGCTTTGATCTAATCCAGTAGGGCTATTCCTATGTCCTATAACTGCTTTCATAAATCAAAGCCATAGCCTTTCCCCTTGCTATTACTGTTGGTCACACTGTTTAGCATTTTTATATAACATAGGATATAGTTATCTTAGAAATATGATATGCTGGTGTACATTATTGGAAAGTAATTTTTTGAATCTTTAGTTGGCTTGATGTACCTTAAAAAAGACACAATTCTTCAGTCATATTAAATTAGTAATTGTCCCAAATTACTTTGTAAAACTACTTAGTAGTGAAAATTTGTTGAGAAATCAGGATTGAGTCTCTCCACTGCACATTATGAAGGATCAGCAGTTTGCATTGGCAATGGCCAGAGAATTCCATCTTAATTTTCTTAATACTGCATGTTAGTAAGGAGTTACTTACCTCTCAGGAACTTTACTTCTTTGAAATGTGTTATCCACATGTAGTCCATTCTTGGACTGTACGTGCTCCTTGTGCCTGAAGCTAGCTATGAGCACGCGCACAATAAAAATGGACTCCATGTGGACAATTACACAATGAAGAAAAGAAATTTATTTAGGTTACAAAGTCAGGGAGCAAAAAATTAGGAAATGCCAAATTTACTGTGGTCTGTGCAATGGTGACCTTAGTGTAGAAATGTATTATTTACTGTCACAGTGCAAGAAGTCCAATTCCCTTTCCCAAGTAAAAGAACAACCTCTATCTTCTAAATGTCTTCTTGCCAAGTGCTGAAAATACATGCAGCTAAGATAGTGCCAGAAGTAGCATTCTGAAATTACTATTGCAAAGTCAAAGGAAATAGCTTGTATCCTGTGGGGGGAGGGGATTAAAACCCCTGGAGTAACTTTCTCTCCCTCTCTCTTTAATTTATGTTGCCTTGATTTGCATTCTGTTGTTTTTCAAAAGCATACGATTCATTTTATATGCTTTTCCCCATCCTTGCATCCTGCTTGCTAGCTTGATCATCTGGTACATTCTCATCCACTGAGAAATAGGTTGTCTAGGAGGACAAGGAATGGGGCTCTCTTTACTCAAAATAGTTCTTCTGTACTGCTCTAGTGAGTGAAGCCATTTTCTAGCTAGCATACATTTTTTCCACACATGGAGCATGTCTGCTCAGTAGTACCAAGATTTTCTCCTCTTGAATTTTAATCCTTTTTTTTTTTCTCAAGAATCTACCCAGTTTTACTTCATTTGTATCCTGATCACAATTTGCTTAGCTGTTTTCCTGTACTGTTTTCTAGATGAAATTTAATGTAATCACCTTTTCTTCTCCCTTTACTCCCATGCCTGACAGTAACCTCTTGGAATTCTAATATTCTTTATGACAGCACCCACATAAAGAAGTTAAGCTGCGTTTCTTATTTACTCACTATCCACCATGTGGTAAACATAGTGTGAAAACTGAAGTCAGTGGTAAAGTCTGCCTTGCTACACTGAATCCCACTTTTCTGGCAAGCTGGCTCATTTTCTGTTATCTTTTTCACAAAATAGCACAGTTGTATATATAAATATATAGAACAGAGAGAAATATTAATCAGTTAGACTTCTTTAGAGTAGAATAGTCTGAATTTTGTCATCATGGCATCAAGAACAGACATTATTCATTTTGAAATGAATATTTAAAGAGAGATTTAAGTGGTTAAGACAAAACTGGGTTTTATCATAAAAGCATAACATATCTGAATTTTTCTTTTTGGTAATTTATTTTATTGGATTTAGAAAGCAATCCTTACAACAGTGGGCACTTTTAGAAATAGACAATAGCCTCTTAATAGGTGGGAACAATTGTCATTCTATGTAGACACAACAGTCCTAATCCTTTTTACGTATACTCTTTGTGTAACAGATGACACCCATAGGCATATCAATTCACATGCACAGGTCTACAATTTATGCTCATAGTTAAGGTAGCCACATGAAAATGCTAGACCTACAGTGGCACCTGTACTTGAACCAAGGGCATGAGAGGAAATCTTATGCTCAAAATGGGCTGTTAGATCACTCCGTCTAGTTACATTACTTATTTCGGAAACCACTGTATTTCAGTCAGCTCCTTCTAAAGGGAGTACAATTTGAGGTAGCTAGTGCTGGTTTAAGATACACCCCCCAAAAGGCTGGCTGGTTTTGGCTTAAAGACAACAAGAGAGGGAACAAGTGTAGAAAAGGACAGTTAATTTGATAGATTTTTCTACTGGTCCTTCTTAGACAGTGGACCTCATTTTTTATTTGAATTTGTCTCATTTCAGCTTCCCCTCTCTCAATTTATTTTGTAATTCTCTGATATGCAAAAGGATTACAAGCACTGTTTCCTCTCCATGAAGGAGCTAGTGCCATACAATCAAGCTACTTGTCAATCTTCTTGGTTCTTTGGAAAAATAAAACATTCTAAGTTTCTTATTGTGAGACGTATTCTTTTAAATATTTTTATATGTCCATTTTAATTTTTCAGTATCTTTTTAGAAAGTGGACAATAGGTCTCATTACAGTCTTCTCATCAATATTCTCTACACATACAAAAACTAAGTAGTTTGTTTCACCACAAATTTGTACTGGGAATGATATTCAGTTGGCTACTCATTTTGACCATCAAATCTTTTTCTGGAATCACTGATTTCCAGTACATAACTGTCTTTTATGGAAATACGCTTTATTTCTAGACTTTCCTTCTAAAATGTATGTATGTCAGTGTGTTTCTGTAAGAAAATCAGCTTGCAGAGAGATGCTTAGCAACTATGTAAAAATATCTCCAGTATGGACCTAGAGGAGGGATTTCCCCACTTTCCCCCACCCTCGCCCCTTCATAATTTAAGGCCTTTACTTAATTATTTAACAGCTATACAAGTATCAGCTTTTAATTGGGTAGTAAAATGCCTTTGTTGTCACCCTGTGAGACTGTCAGGGGATGAAATAGGGCAACTCTAAGGTTAAGAAAATGAGAAGAAGAAAGCAGAAGATCTAGAAGATATTCCTACTTCCTAGGAATATTGCTGTTCACACACAACTCACCAGAATGCACAACTAAGATCAACAGACACTTGATTTTTTTTAACTTGTATTTCCTCAGTGCTCTTGGGAATTGCCAAACAACTGAAGAAGGATCCAGTCTTGGGACAATGTTGTGTGTTTTCAGCTAGCACCAGGATCTAGCTAAGAAAAGGAGCAATGTTTTTCCTAGTTATGGCCTTAAAGTATATTTATCGTGCAACTTATACTCTGGCAGAAAACCCATTCCTAATCTGTTTTAAAACAAATAGATTGTGTACAGCTGTCCCTATATCCAAGGCAAAATGATGATTTAATGTTGATTAAGAGAGAAGGCCTTTGAAGTGAGCAAGGCAGGAGCTCGTAGTATGTCTTTAGTGATCATTATCAGTCTTTCCCTGAAGGGTGACTTGGTGCCAAAAGCGCTTTCCCAAACCGGCTGAGGTGGATTCAGGAGCAAATGCTTTGTAAATTTAAAAAGACCTTCTCATTCGCAGGCCTCTGATGTCTTATTCCTTTAGCTGTATTAATGTCTGAGAATAAGCAGATGCAGCCTTTTTCACTGGCTAACTACAAAAAGGGGCAAGGTCCACTGCTACACAGCACTTTGAGCATTATTTATTCATCACAAGAAGAGTGACTGAGCATGTATCCTGCAGTAGAATCAAAGAAAAGTTACTGGGTTGGTTTGTTTTCCTTTTCCATATGAATGGCTACTTTAGCAAAAGAAAAAGCATTTAGATTTAGCTTTTTATAACTAAACACTTTGGTGAATCATTATATAAAAACGTAGAAAAAACCAGTCAGGTTCTCTCTCACTTGTTTGTCTCACAGTTACATGCCAAACACCAGTCATAATACATGTGTGCGTATGTGGACCTACACATAATCATTGTATAGTATATACACATGCACACATGCTTACGTTGCTGTTTGAAATAAAATGAGCAGTAAGTCGCTCATATATGCATCTGTCTATCCATCTGTCTACGATTTGGTTAAAAAAAATTACTGCAAAAGTGACAGATAAGGGCAATCCTGTGTTGTTTCACAGTAACAATTGTAAAGAGCATAATTCTCATACAGCTGAAGGGTTGATGGCAACAGAAAGGAGGCACTAGGGAAACTATGTTTCCTTGTTTGAGTATTGCAGTTTACATTCATTTAGGAACATGCTGATTTTGCCTCACAAAAAAAAAAAATCAAAACCACCAGTAATTTTCCTGGTAAACCTCTTTTCACCTCAAGTCACTGGAGTCTGCAATTTTACAACCAAAAACCCATCGTTACCTGTTTATTTCTTTGCATTCTATAAACAGTCACCATATATGCTCTCCCCGAACAGTGCTCACCATCAAAGACTTCTTAGCTACTGTTTATAGCCTCCCCATTACTAATATACTTTCTCAGATATTAGGCAAAAGCAAAAAATATAACCATTTTAAGCATACAGTGCTCTTCTGTAAGTATAACCAAGACACTTTTGTTTCCACTGCTGAGAAAGGACGCTTTGCTATTGACTTCAGGGGGAGGGTGGGGAAGGAAACTGATCCTTTGATGGAGAAGGGTTTTGTATAATTGTCTGTAATTTAAAAATTATGTAAATGTTGTACTGTGAGAGCTGCCAGATTGACAATTCTGGGAATTTAAGTAGAGAGCAATAGCGTGGGTTTCTCAACATTGCTCCATTATTGTGTTGCAAATCATGCCAGGAGGGAGATATGTCTTAAATATACATAACCAAGTGCAGAAGAGCACTTCTGGACCCATATTGTAAAATTTTAATTCTCCCTCAACCTCCTCCCTACCCAAATAACCAAAACCAGACAAGTATTTGGCTGAAAATATTTTGTTTAGGGGCATTTTCATGAAAAGTTGAAATCATAAACCATTTTTCCATAGAAAAAGAGTTTTTAAATGAAATTTTCAAACCATTTCTTCCTATAAACAGAAAAATTAATCTTGCTCTTTTTCTTTTTATTTGGTTGATTTTTCAGCTTTAGTTCCTATTCTGTAACAAAAACCATCAAAACAGGAAAATTTGCATGTTAATACAATTTTCACACTGTTTTTCAAAACAGCTATTCTGTTAACACCTATTTCATGGCTAGGTAAAGTGAGGCATGGATAATACCACAGAGCATCGAAACACAGTTTGTGGCCATCATCTCTTCAGCTGACAATTATGCGTTTGTCAGCTAAAGATTTCAGTGGGAGCAGAATTGCAATGAAAGGTCAGATCATTCTCCAAGACTACTTAAACCTTGACATTGTTAAAACTGATGAAGATAGCAATTAATCCCAATTACAGAGTTTGGTCTTGTGCAATATACAATATAAAATTTATTTCATGAAGTTTGTCTGATAAATTGTGCCTAGATTTAGTTGCTGACTGATTAGCTAGAATCTCTAGCAGCGTGTCATTATTAGATTTAGTAAAGGGAATTGTCTGTTTTAAATATTTATCCTTCTACTGATGGAATGACAGTCTGTAAACATATAATTCAAAAAGGTTTTACACTGAATCTTTTTTCGTTAAAATATCACAACTTTTCTAACAATTCAGTGAAAATGTTGGTTTTGACATTCTCCATCACTTGTATGTTTCCGTTTTGTTCCAGAGGGCAATAAAAATGAATGACCTGGAGGACTGGGTTTTGTTTCTTTTTTAAAAAGAAGTGATACTCTGCAAAACATCAACAATTTGGGGAAAATATGTAAGAAACCCGGAACAACTTCATGTTTCTATTTTATAGCTTGCAAATAATTAAAGAAATTTTGAAAACTTACGGTTTTCAGTATTAAGAATAGGAAAGTATCATATACAAGTCTAAGATATAACTGGCAAAACTTAACAGAAAGACCTCAGACAAAAAATGTCTGAAGACGTAAAAATGGGAAATCTGCAAACCCTGTGCAGATCTTCCAAAAGACCTGATCCTGCAAAAGCCACATTTTTTACTGCCTTGAGCAGTTGTAGGCCTGCTTCCCGTAGTAGTATACAAAATCAGTACATGCTCAGTAGATTGGATCTCTAGTGTTGAGACACTTTTCTAAACCTATGTTCAGTCTCCTTGTGTAAGCTCATGTAAAATAAATAGATTTTATTCTATTATTTTGTCTTAATGTCTGTGGTTAAGGAGATTCTTATTCTCAAATTTCACATTTCTTTGCCTGCTTAGAAAAATCCTTTTTGCTAGTGTCACAATTGTTTAGTATTTCAATTTTCTGAGTAAGTTTTGGTCTAAAAATTAGTCCCATATTTTCATCCCCATGCTATGAAAATTAAAGATATTTATTTACAGAGTAGCTCCTCACAACAGTAAGAAGAGTATAACCACATGGAGTCAAAAATTGTTCACCTTATTTAAATACAGCTAAAAGAAGAAAATTTGTTCATGCTTGAACTAAGAAATATCTAGCAATGTTGATCTCTATGAAAAATATCTGAACAGACCATTGCAAACAGCATGGACAGCATCTCTGTGCTTTAAGCCTTCTGTCACCATATTGTCCACTCTGATTGTTAACTTGAGTTGATCCTAATTTTTGGAATTCAAAAAATACGTTAACGTTTTTCTGTCTATGGCCAAAAAGTGATACCTGTGTTCTTACGAGATGATGTGGTTTCAAGATCCTAAGAACAGCCAACATTTGAAGGAATAAGTTTAATTAGATCTATTTATGGAAAAAATGTATGATACGTTCTGTAATATTCCATTGGCCAATATAATGAGACTGACAGCAAGGTCCATCATAACCAGACAATTAACTAATTCTGAATTAATTAAGAATTACCAGTGTAGAAAACTCTGTGACTTTCACCAGATACTTCAGTTTCTTCCAGAGAAGAATGACATTGTGGATAACAGACGAATTTAAACAGCAAAAATTATTATGAATCTTAAATAACTGGAATGACGATGGGAGCCCCATCAGCAAAAAAACCAAGAGCTGACATGGTTGTATTGTGCTTGCTTAGCTATATAATGTAATCAGGAATTAAATGCCCAAAGATTTGTGTGAGCCTCCTGAGAGAAGTGGAGTGTAGAATTTAATGAAAAAATATCCTTCTTGTCCCGTTCTTAATTGAAGTCTTCTTTCTCTCCATTTTCTCCTTTTTCTCACTTTTGCTACTTAGAGTGTCCTGAGGATATCCCTTATTCAGAGAAATTTAGCAGAAACTTTCCTGCTAAGTAGAAAACTGTCTAAAATATCTTGAGATATTATGCTATTAACATCTTTCACTATATCTGTGGTATTGAGAATAATATTAAGCGTGGAAACATAGGCTGGAGTATATTGGTTACGAATCAGTTAAAAAAAATGAGCCAAAAATAACATCTGCACCAGCAAATCTGCACTGCTTAGCATACGGTTTTAATTTAAAAATATTTACTCCTAAATTTTGAGAGCTGTGAGAGGTTTTAGATGTGTGCTTCTCATTAAAAAGATGCTGGCAGATAGTGTAGGCCAAACACAAGCTCTGAAGAAAGAAAGGTTTAGAGAAGACCTAATATTATCGCACAATGAACCATTGAAAGTCTTCACTGAGTCCTAACAGAGTTCACTTTAAAAATTTTCTACTAATAATTAAAACTTTCGCTTGACTTTTTGTCAGATGAATGTTTAACTCTGATATTAGCGTGTACCCAGACATCGTATAGTAATTAACTAGAGATAGACCAGTTTAGTTCTTTTGATAAGGTTTTAATGAAAAACAGTTGTTAAATGTTAAAAATAAGTCTTTTAAATGCAGTGTTAAGTATTTCAGTATTTAGTTACTAACACTGGTAATTAAGAATGACTTTTAACTTTATTGACTATGCTCACTCTTTCTAGAGGGGGAGTTGTTTCTAGAGGTCCCAAATGTTAGAAGCAACACAGGTCATTATGAAATGAAAGGCAATGGAGCAGCAATTCTGTGTTGTCCTCACCAGAGGTATGGGAGGGACATCATGTGTAGAATGTGCAACTGCACAGCTATTTGCATCTGTTGTAGGTTACAAGAATCAGATCTGAAAGTGTTGTCTGTGTTGTTGATGTCTTCACAAGGATCCATCTATTTATCATCTGTCCCACCTCTTTCTATATTGAAGGATCTGGACCCTTAAAATTCATATATGTATTTTCACAGTGGTCTCAGTCACTTCATGATGGTAATGAAATTTCCTCGGGACACTCTTCAGTCTTCCAGGACATTCAGCCAAACAGCTGAGCCTAAATATCTCTTATTAGGTTTTCTCTTAATTTCAATGGCTACATTAGAGCCATATTTAATTTAAAGATTCCTTTAAAATACCTAACATTTGCATGCTGGGTTGTAGCCTACTTGAATCACTATCCTTTTACTTTAAAATGACTTTTTAATTTAAAAAGAAAATACAAGAGAAGTAAAAAAAAATTGGCAGCACTATAAAAACATTATTATGTGATTGGATAAATGTAAATATTTCTGCAATTGAATATTCCTAACTTTTTGGTGACTTTTTTGTTTTTGTCATATTTAATTTTTCTATAAACTTTTTGGATAAAAAATTATTTTTGATTGTCCAAAGATGCTCTCCAGCAAAAAAAAAAGTCTGCATCTGCTTCGACAGCAGACATATAAAACCTGTGTGACAAACATGATCATTAAACAATCTGATTTTCTTGTTGGGAGGGTTTAATGCTGTTGGGTGTAGTATTAAAATGTAGAATTTGATAGTGCGTCTTAAAATTTTAATGATGTGTTCATGAATATAAAACATGCTTCCACCAGTGACTTTATGACTTCTCCTCTGCATAATTAGTGGTATCTGTTTTATGAGCTTACTGTTGTTGCCTTGATCCCATGAAAATGTGAAACCACTGTAATAATTTACACCATTCCAGAGCTTTAAAGATACAAGCTGGGATTTCTTCCCTTCTTCTCCTTCCATATTCCCTTGTTTTTAAAAGGCAACCAAAATGGAACTTTAAGTGACCTTCATGAAAGCTGGACAAGTAAAAAAAATTTAAGGACAATATTTAGTTTTAGACATATATTGTAACACTGTATTTGTTGTGTCAACTTAAATCTGTTTTTTTAGCTTCTCTTAGAGGATGAGAAAACCTTCCTGCCACAAGGCTGATAAATTTAAATTCATTGATTTCTTAAGAAAGTTTGTTAAAAAAAGTAAATGAATCTGCATTTCTAGTGTGCAAAATAAAATGTGACTGGTTTCCACTAAGAAAAATAATTATTTAGATTATAATGATTCTATGATCACAATCAGCTAACTTCTAAACTATCATTTATTGTACAGCCTCTCCCCATTCCTCCTCCTCCAGACATCAGAAAGCACTGGACCCACACAAATACAGCCCAAAAGGTTGAGTTTCTACGGATTTATGTAAATGCTGTTCACAAAAAAGAGAAATTTAAAATGAATGCTGAAAATAGACAAAGCCTCTGGTGATGATTTGGTAACACTATTGACACTATAGAGCTTGAAATGAGCTATGTTTCTCACTAGTTAAAAGCATCATTTTTCTATTCATCTAGGGATAGGATAAGATATAGATTAAAAAATGTTCTTAATGGAAATTACTCTTTTTGTGAAACTTTAGTAAAGCGTGAAAAAAAAAAAATCTGTTGGTTTAATTTCCTTCTAAAGAATACTGTTTTGGTTGCTCATATCAGGTGGCATTTATAGTCTTTGTCTGATGTCATAGATGGAGATGCATCATTGTCACAGGTGCTGTTGTAGGAGTAGCACTTAGTGCAACATTTTCTGTTATTCTCTGCAGTAATTCCTTTGATCAAGATAAGATACATCTGGTAGCCAAAATGTCATCCAGCCAGAAAACCTGGCCATGAAAAGATACTATGCTCATAAGGGGATGTAGCATGATAAGCAAATGCAGTCAAAACAATGATACAATTTCAAAATCATATTTATTTGGAATTGTTAATTCAAAACAGAAAAACAGAACAAAACACCACAAAACATGATATGCCATATTTCCTTACAATGTGGGATAAAAATAAATATCAGTGTATTAGAATACCTCAGGGGACCAAAGCTTCACTGTTCACTCAGTTCTAATGCAAACAAGAAGTCAGGTCCTGCTTATCTCAGCTCTCCTCATTTGATAAACATCAAGCAGTCCTAGCTGTAAGATCATTGCTTCTCACTGCCTTTCAAAGTGTCTGCCACAGAAGGTCTTATCTTGCTCTGCTTTTGCTCCTTGAAGCATGGCTGGGGAGGTGGAACTCTGATTTAAATCAGCCGCTTCACCATGGCACTAACCAATTAAACGGTTAAATTCATCTCAGTATTTGGCTTTCAAAAACAGTGCCAGTTTTGCACTCCCTATTTGAATTTTACTGGATTTTCTTCTGAAGAACATTTCTTTGTTGCTAACTTCAGTGGGAGGCTATCTCTTTCCTTTGAAGGTTATATTGTGATTGGCAGAGGGTCAGGAAACTTCAGTCACATTGGCCTGTTACGGAAATACTTTGAAAAATAAATGTGAAAGACAAATGCTAAGTAAAGAGCGTCCTTAATCAGCAACAGTTCCATAAGACTTCAGCTCCAGTGAAGTATCCATGAATGCTTTATTTACACAGTTTATTAACATAGACATTTGGGAGCAATAGGGGATTTTCTGTTGACACTGATAGTCAAGCTTAAAATGTATGCATGTTTCACGCTTCATTGGCAGGATGTTCACAAAACAACAGTCTAAAAAGCAAATACACTATACAGCCACTGTCAAGACTGCATGTAGATTAACAGACTTTTGTTATTAGACAGTTCTGTTGGATTCTCCAAAGCTTTGTTTCACATGCACTCAACTTGCTAAAAGCATTCTATTACTATATGCTAGCCTCAGCAAGATTAACACGGTGCTGTTTGAAGTATGTTCTAGCAATGCAGAAAGACTAGGATCTCTAACATTCTAAAACATTCTAAAATATTATAATTTCTAGTTTTCTAATTTTACACTTCATTTTTATCTAAATATACTGAGAAGAAGTCCAAGATAGAAATTTAAGGATTAATTCAGTATGCATTGTGTGTTACATAATCCAAAGTATATATATTTTTGTTTCAAAGTATCTGAGGAATGGGCCTTGTACTTTCTGATCTATAGTTCCAAATGCACTTAAAAGTGGATAATAATATTAGAAATGCTATGAATAATAACAAAGCTGGCTAGGAGCATATTCTTTCTGGATAAATCAATTTTTCTCTCACCAGTAGCTGTGTGCAATCAACAGAAGGGCACATATCCCTTGGATTTAAAGCTTGAGCTGTCCTCATTTGATTCAGTTGAACTTAATAGGCATGTTTGCAGGGAGCCCAATTAGCAGCTGGTTGTAACATACTGTACCATATGTGCTGGATCTCTAAGGCACAAGTAGGAGCTTAAGGATGGAGGGTCAGGCTTAACTGTCATTTTTATAAAAATGAATTTCCTCTAGGCATTTGAAAAGAAAAATGGTAGCAAACACATTAGTATAGTGCAGACTTTATGGGAAAAGCGAATTTAAGCAGTGGCCCATGTATTTCACTTTCAGGAGGCTGGAACATTACATAGTACTTTATACATTTCAATATTCTGCACCGTATCCTCACTGTCCCCTGATTCTGCAGGGCACAGTCAGTCCAACTGTCCCTATCAGGAAATCTTCCTTTGCTTCGGTGTTTTGAGAAGTGCATAAACCTGAGACAGGAAATTAAATCTTCATAAAGCACAGGTTTGGTCTCAAATTATTATTAGTTTGACAGCAGAATGAGAAAAAGACCTTCCTATTTTTTTCCTTGTAGTCATCTATTTACTCTCCCAGCTCCAATTTATCGCGTGCTCATCTGAGTCAACGTAACTGTTTACATGGCTGCACTTTATGTCAGATCAATGCAGTGGTATAAAATGTTACGAAAGACCTAGGAAAAAAAAAAAAAAGCAGCAGGAATTTTCCCTTTCACTGACTGTCACATTTTTCTTTTATTTGTTAACTGAACAATAGTTTTGGAAAATTATTTTTTTTGAAATTTTTTCCATTTCTTGTAGCTACGTTTCCATTTCACACTTTCAGTTAGTGCCATGACTTATTTTTCTCATTGCACTCCACACTTTGGTGATTCTAATTGGAGGAATAACACACTGGTGAAATTTTAGCAATATCAACATGCAAAGCCACCAAGGTTTGTTTACTTGAGATTTATTTTTAAGCTCAGAAAACAGAGGCAGACATCCTGACCTGCAGCATCCATTAGGACAGCTGAGGTCTTTTACCCCCAGCGGGTCAGAGAAAGAGGTTGCTGTGGATGGTTTTCTACCCAGCTCCTGCCTCTGGCACTGAGTGCTTAGCAATAGGCTTAGATTTAATAAAGATACATCCTGTTCTACGGAACAGACTTTCAACATTTCCAAAAGTGATAAAAGGAATTTTTTATGCCAGGCAAGCTTTATAAGTTCCAAAAAGAAAAGTTTAGTACCAGAATAGAGGTACCTTATTTATGGTTGAAACTACTAATGTGCTAATTCTTCCTCTAGTCCCCTTACGCCTTCTCCCTACTGTCTCAACAAGTCGTTAAGATTCATGAAGTCACAAGATCTAGCGGCAGGGGAATCGCTGGAATGCATATAGCTCCATACCTGCACAGCTCTTAACTTGGTTGAGATCTCCCCAGTACACCTGCATGGAGGACAGGACAAGAAATGAAACTTCTCATCCAAAATCTACTAAACTGTGTATATCTGCAAAGAGTTACACCAGCAAACTGGACTTTTCAGCGCATACTCAGGCCTTTCAGAGGACAAGGGAATTTTGGGTGAGTAAATCAAAGACCCTGGCAGTGAATGGATGTTAATGTGAAACAAGGCTGCAGCTCCCTGCAGGAGTCATGATGCAGCATTGGGGCCCAAAACCCAATAAGCAGCCCTGGAAAGCCTGAATGGAACCTGGCCTGCCAGCTGAAGATTTGCCCTCTGTATGAAGGCAAGAGACATGGGGAGAAGCAAATAAATGAGATTTTCAGCCGAAGTATGCTATCTGTCACCTTAAACATTGCAATTGTCTTATTGAGAAACTTACACTGGGCAAAAAATAACATAAATTAGAAATCCAGTGCTGTGCAAAGTTAGGGGAATGAAGAGGACATACATCCCTGCCTTCTATAACTTCTTCCTGCATCCTAAGTTTATTCTGGGTCATGCACAGGACTCATGTAACTGGAAGAAAGCAGCAGGATTTTGGGTGTAATGGAACTGTCTGAAAAAAATTATAGTGGACATACGTACTCTTCTGTGCAATGTTTTATGAATAGATAGGGATAATGAGACCTTAACACAGATTCCTACAAACAGCATGGAAACTATACTCACTGTAAATTTGTTTCCCTTCTGATATTGCTTTTTTTATCATCACTGCTAGGTCCCATGAAGCAAGAAATATGCAGACAAATGATTGAAGATACTTTGGCTCAAGATTAATCAAGAGATGTTTGGAGTAATTTATGATGTTATTGCACAAAGCAGCTATATATACACAATCATATCCCTTTCAGATTCTGTCTGTTACTAAGTTTGAATACCATCAAGTCATTTGAACTCTGCAACTCAGATGTAGAAATCTGCTGAGAACCATATATACACTGTAAAGGGAAACTGAGACATGGGGCAAGATCCACTCTCTTTACAATGCTTTGATGCAGCTTTTTAACTTGTTAATAAAGAAGGCATTAATAGCAGCATTTAGCATCCTCTTACCAGAATCTGAGAGTCCTTTGTAAACTTTAACATCTTAATTTATGTGTAAAAAAGTATATTGGAATACTGTCTGGAAGATCAGGGCAGGATTGGGATTTCTAGATCTCCATGTCTTCCATGGGTGAACTTGACTCCAGAACTCCAAATTGTGGTCAGGATTCTGCCTTCTGGTAGCCATATATTTGTTAATGAAATAAACTGTTTCAAACAAATGGTTTAAAAGACAGTCTGCAGCTGAGGCAGGAGAAAAGGGAAGGTCAGGCAAACTGGTAGCATACTAACATTATATTCAAGTCAGTTTTTGTACAAAATGCATTTTCATTTTAGTTGCAGTGCAAACTCTATGGTGTTTACAAGGTGGCCACACCTGGCTTTGCAGACTTAAATTCCATGGCATCAATAAATAATAGAGATCTTACTTGAAACAATATTTAAAACCATAGAGAAGGAATCAGTGCCAAAAAGTATGTTAAAAACTGTGATTCATAACACAGGACAACTGACAATTTCTATTAATACCGTAACTTTAGAGTGTACAGATGTTTTTATTAATCTGGCCTGAGGGTGTATTAACCTTGTTATTTATCCCACTAAGATCTTTCTATGCCAGTACACTCAGATCTTCCCGATAAGCAAGTAGCCGACATTTGTGAGAGGCATCTTTTGAAACCTTCACAACAACCTGAGTTCACCCCATTGTTTTTCAGAACCTGGATGAGTTTCCTTACTTGTACTCAGGGAGAGTTGCTGGCTGGACTCTTACAATTTCCAGATGTCTATTGACGTACTACCCAATCTTTGTCCTGTTAATTCACCCCTCTGCTTGAAAATCTAGGAAAAACAATCTAACATATAGGAAAATCTAAGATTGTATTTTGTTGCTTGTTCAAACAGTATATATAAAATATAATAATATATACAGATATATAATAATATATACTGTACTTACATATATACACACACACTCATATATATACATACACTTTGGGGGGAGTGGCTATTAATGTGAAGCAGACCGTACTTCTTTCCTTTATTCTAGGTTTTTTTCACATACTTGAAATAAGCAATTTAAATCATTGTCAGTAACATTTTAAAACAAAACTTTTTGAATATGGTTCTGAGGAATGACTCCAGCATTTACTGATGGACATAAAACATTGAAGTCTTCTGTATTTCACAATATGGCTAGAAAATATGTAGAGAAGTTAGTTCATCTGTTGCTCACGTTTCTGAGTGACTGATGCTCAGAAGGTAATAGGGCTATTGTTCATGTGTTCTTCACAAAATCTCCGTATTTTTGTCATTCATATAAATAGGTTAAACTGGACTAGCCTGTCTTGACTTGGACAGGAAGAAATAGTAAGCTGATTTAAAGAAACCAATGTACTTCACTCAGCTGTCTTAACATTATGCGATAAATTTTGCATCAGTTATACACATGCAACTTTTATCAGTTTCTGAGGAAGCATATGGCTCTAAGCACAGATCTCATGTTTTAATTGCTGCCAAACGCAGATGCGCGCACACACACATACACACAGACAGTTCCATTCCCTCCCTTAGTTCAAAGCTAGGAATGAGACGGTTTTGAGATTTCAAATATTTTCCTGCTTTGACTCAGGGCAAAAAAGTTGATATAAATTTTCATCAATGTCTATTCCAAACAAAAGCGTAGCTTGAGTTAATGAAAATATTTTGGTAAGATTTTTATTCTTTTTAGATATTGCTATTTGTCCTAAAATGAGACAGATATTAAAAATAAATAAATAAATAAAATGATGCATTGTCTATTTTTATTTTTGCTCCACATCTCTTTGTTGTTTTAACAGACATAAATTGAAGCTGATCATTTCTGGTTTTTTTGCTTAGAAGCCTTACCTTCTAAAGAAAGTTTGTAGAAAAATCTCCAGATCAGCTGTTAATGCTATGCCGGATCAAACTTAAAACTCAGATGTGTCATTTTTTTTGCATGGCAAGGATTGAAGACAGTTTCTTTGTCAGTGCTGTGAACAGAGAAATGTTTAGAGAGCAGAGAGGTGGTGTGATGAGGTGACTAGAGCAGGGGAAGGCTGCAGTCTGCATTCTCTTCCCTGTTCTGCTGCCAACTGGATGCACAATCCTCAGCACACTACGTGGTTTTAATGCCTAAAGGTCAGATCTGGATGCTACAAGGGTTTTGCTGACAAAAGGACTCCTATTGTGTGTATAACCTGCACCAGAAAAACTATTTCTTTTCCAGTGTAATCTATTCCAGTACTTCACAGTTCAAGAGTATGGTTCCCAGGGACCATACCTCTTTCTATCCTCTGAAGAAAATTACCCGGGAAGAACTTTGTACTGCACGTATAATTGAAGCTTCTTCTTTTCAAGCATGACAGGAATGAGAACTTGGAAAAACGTTTGTGCATTGTGTTATCTGTGCTGCTGTATAATTATTATGTTTCTCAACAGCACCAGAATACATTGGCTCATTTTCCAGAGTAACGACCGTCATTGCTTACTGCCGGCTGTGATGTGAGGAGTGGTTGAGCAATGTTTTAAGAAGCCATGCTGCCCAAACATGCTATTGCAAGAGACAGCAGTATGTAGCAGCTTAGCTGCTTTTGGTTTGCACGGACCTTTCCAATAAAATCTTGTCAGATTGGGGATGGAGGCTGTAGGGATGGTTTTCCTACATTTTTATCATGTTATTAAGACCTTCAGATCAGTTACACTTATTTTATGTTGTTTTGCTGGTTCTTATTCTTTTGAGGAAACATAGGCTTGAGCAACAGAACCTAGGTTCTTCTGCACCTCTTAAAATACAGCATTTAGAGAAGTTTCCAGTAAAGGAATGAGTGTTGTCAACTAGTTAACACAAGCCATTGGAAGAATCCCTGTACTCCATACATGCAAAATAATTACACACAAATGCATTCAGGAATCCTATGGAAAATGCAGTCCAGTGACCTGGCATGGTTACAGCACAATTTAGCAAGTATGTTAGAACAAATTACTCCTTTTAACCATAACCCATTCTGTTTCACGCTTTTAATGAAGGCCTGTGCCACACACTAGAATACTTCTCACCTCATTACTACTCATAAAAAGCAATGATCCATTCAAAGGCTCCTCATATCTCCCGTATGAGATGTAAAAGAGCCCACTCTTTCTCAATCTGGCACAAAATAGGAGAAAGACTTCTTTCTTCAGCCTTTGATGTTGATCATTAGAATGTTTACTAGATAAAAGAAATGAAAAATTTATCTGTGTAACTTCACTGCTGTTCTGTGTTAGCATTCTGCTTCCCAGCCCCTATTTGTAAATGTAAATCTCTTGTTGCTGTTTAGTGATGGAAAAGTGATGTTTAGTGATGGAAAAGAGTTTCAAGATTTGTTTTGAGCAATTACTTTTTTTTCACTCTGCATATATATGTATGTATTTATCTATAAAAGGTATATTAGAAAAGGGAAAAAAAAGGAAAAAAGAAAGAAATATCCAGTGAGCTTGAAGAATATAATAAGACACTAGAACAGGAACTATGAACTGAATAAAAATTATATGAGACATGCTGTCTGACAAACAGGTTCAAAAAAATAATCAGGCTTGAATTGAAGGTAGTTATTGCACCAACACATGCACACTTACCACACATGCTCTACCTGTAGTTGTGTGTATTTAAAAATAAAAGGACAGAACAGCAAATGGTATTTTCTCAAGCAAGAATGTTCTTATTTGTTAGTAGTAAGTCCATATCTATTGTTTTATTTTTGCTTTTGCTAGAAATATTCCAACAGAGGACTTTATTCTGGCAGCAATTTTAGTATTTCAGTATGTCTCAGATATAACCACTTTCAAACAGATTCTGTGTTGCCTACTCCAGCACCACAACAGCAAGTGACCAGCTCACAGGCTTTGCAGTCAGTGACACAAAGTGGCCTAACGTCTCCTCTGTCAACCTGCTAGGATTTAATCTATCCCTAAAATGGGTGTGCAATGGCCACAGGAGGGTTGGGGTATACCAGTGGGATAATCAGGTGTGCTGTTGTTGTTCTGTCAGTGGAGAAGATCCATCACCGAATGTGTCACCACAATTGCTCGTTTAATCACTCTCTCGTTTCAGTCAAAGGGATCTGGCTTGCTTTGAGAGTATTTAATCAGTAAGGATCTTATTTGAATTATGTTCACTAAAGCAAATCAGAACCACAAGCTTTAAAATTTCATGTAACAAATGTGAAAGCCAAGTATCTATGAGCTTGGCAAGGTGGGACATGTCTTAGCTATATAGTGTAGCCATAGCCAGGTATGTTGTGAACCTTACTGAGGCACACAGAAGCAGAAGAGTTCACCTCCACCAGCCAGGGTGTATGTGAAAACACAGAAGAGTAAGACTTGCCATTCTTATTGAGGCTGGTAGTTTGTTTAACTTAGTATCCTATTCCAGCCAACAGTTTGTGATGCTTCAAAGAAACATGCAAGCTACCCTATATCCACCAAAAGTAATACCCTAAGTAATATCCTGCCTATAGGAAAGGTTTCCCACCTAATCGCAAGCAGTTAGTTATGCCAGGAAGTTGAGTATCTTAAATCTTCTGTATCTTATCCTAGGTGAGTATGAATGTTTTACAATCTGTATAAATGTCTAATAATTTAAGTTCTGGAAAGCCTATCTTCAAAGCGTTGTAGCAGCATTAACTGATCATCCCTTAAAAGGGGAGTTGGGTAAGTGCACTGTTGCCATCTCTCCCTTTTCTTAAATATACAAAAAGTAAAGTATGGAGTGCCTCAGTTCTGTGCCCAAAGCCAAACAATTACTGAATATAAAAGCCAGAGTTAAAATACTGGAGCTCATGATTCATAGCCCTCCTCCATGCATGCAATAGCCTACAAAGTTCACATGTGTATTGTTCACATTTAAGTAGGAAATGTGAGGGCAATATAGTCTTGATTATTTTCTGCCTATTGACAACTTTAAAGCAATTTATTAAAAATATCATTTGGTAACAATCAGACTATGGGATCTTGACATCTTTTTCTAGAGGCAGCCCAGACAGACTGCATTAAATCTGTGATGACTCTTCACAATTTTGGTGCAGACAGCATTAGAAAATTGCCCAACAATTAATTACAAGGTGCGTTGAATAGGTACTGCCTTTAGTTGTATTTCTGTCCAGCGACTGTCACAACAGGGCTTTCATGAGCTTAGAAACTCCACAAACTGCAATAATACAAAAATAAATATGGAAAAGAAAAAGAATGCACTTAAAAATTTTAACACGTGTTCTCAACCCTTATTCCTTCACTGCTCTTTCAGAAAACAGTATTCAATCATCTGTCACAAAATCACAGGCTCTGACACTAAGTCATGCTGCTTCTAAAATAAATTGGTATTCTTCAGGCACATGTTCAGAAACATGAACTTGGCTTTAAATATTTTGAACACTGTTTAGTTGCATTAAAGGAGTGGCAACACACTAGGAAGATCAGAAAAAAACCCCAACTCTTACAATTGGATGACCTCTGGAATAACAGCTGCAGTGCTCTGTTTTATTTGGAAGCTTGAATCAATACACACATACCTGGCTAAAGACTTAACAATCTGAAAAAAAAAGAATCCTACCAGTGAGTAGTAAAGGGGAGGAGGAAGACCATATCAGCAGGAGGCATGTTGACAATGTTATTCAAACTTCTCCATTATCCTCCTGCATGTATAAATTTGACTCTTGCTTATAAATATCATTCAGACATAATTCACAATTCCTGTTAACTTAACCTGTTGATTGCAAAATCTGTCCAAAACCATCAGAGAACTAATTGATCTGCTATAAATACGTCTTGATACCAAAGACAGTCATGGCTTTTACATCTGCATTTGAAAATCTACAATTATTTTATAATATAGTGGTAAGAATAACAACAACACAAACAGCATAAGCTTAAACCATTTCCAATCACAACTGCCATTCACTGATAAAAGAAAAAAATCACCAAAAGCCAGTACAGCTATTGGCCAATAACTGTTTTTGCTATCTATGAGGCTGCAATAAATTTTCAGATCAGGGTAGTCTGATGAAAAATGTTTAGGAAAAAAAACCATCAAAAATTCCTTTTGAACTTTATCATAGCTCAACTGTATAGGAACCTGAGAATAAGAACTTTTTTTTTTTCCAAAAACAGTACATTTAGGTCTCAGCCTATCTTTTTTTCAGCTGACGTGTGTATTATTTTGTAACAAAGAAACTTGTCAGCTGTATTGGACTCTTTATTACTTTGACAACTTGATTTTGACTTTTTCTGCATGATTTGCCAAGATTAGCTTTTATTTACAGGGTTTTATGTTCTAAGATGAGGTGAAAGTAAGAACAGCAAATATATCTTTTTCCTTGACATCTCCGATAATTTTACCTGGTAAAATGTTTGGATACATCGAGCTGCAGTAAAAATGCATGATTAGTACACTCCCCTGTGGATTATGAACAGAAAGCATGTGTTGGGCTTACACACAGCCTGTGATTTACTCACAGTCACGTATAAAGGTATTTGCTCTGTCTCTCCAGTGTCTTTAGTGCCCTTTTCTCATTAAAGAAGACAGATACCAAAAAATAATGAAATGAATCTGTTCTGCAAAGTACAGATCTGGCTTTTGAAATAAATATAATGACCAAAGTACTAGAAGACAACTTTCAGAAATGTTCTTGCAAGAGGAAAATATGCTGTTTATTTGTGACACTTGCTATACAAAATGTCACAGTGACAGATTTTGTAGTATCAGATAAAAGTATTAACAGAAATAGCTCTATAATCTATTTTCAGGATAATGGGTATGAGATTCCATGCATGGCATAATGATAATTTACTGTATAACCATCAACATGAAGTGGATTTTAACAAAGGCTTCATAGAAACTCCAGATTCCATAAAAACGCACAGTGTAAATTCAGGGTTAACAACTGAAATGACTACACGACAACTATTAATATCATCCTATCCTACAACAGTGTAAATGGCAGGTTTTTATGACTTTTTTTTTTTTATTTTAAAGCATATGTGCCAAAGTGATCTTTTAAATCAGATCCTCTTTCATCACAAAGCTTCTCTCTCTTACTTGGCTCACAGCAAACGGAGTAACATAGTAATTTGAGCAAACACAGCTCTTTCTGAAATGATCCTTTTAATGAGTTTCATCAAATTCATGGATTTACATCAGTCTTACAAGCTTTCCAGCTTGACACACAGCTGAGAGGTTTTTAAGAAAAGCCTGTGTGTTGCAGGACAGAATGTGAGTGCCTCAGTAGATGGCACCCTTCTCTCTGACTCGGAGGGGAACCAGCACTCATTCCTGCTACTGGTGGTCCCCATTAGCTCCAGGCATGAAAAAATAATGGGTAAACTACATAAGCAAGGCTATCGTGACTTTTCAGCAAAGGCATTGTTCCTGTAGCTGGTGCCAAAGCATTTGGATGTGATGTGCAAGTGCTATGAGAAATCCTGACAAGGTCCACTAAGTCAGTGGAGATCAGCGGGACTGCTCGCAGTGTGGGAAGTAAATCACAAGGATAAACCCTTGCCAGAGGCCCCTTTGGGGCAGAAAGTTATCTAATTATGGCTGTAAAGCATGTGGCATCTAGCTTAGTACAGCATATGTAGGCCGACCAGCATTTAGGCCATATTCAGTTGTACTGCTCTGCTCTTTAAAGACTATTCAGTACTGCAGCCTGAAGAAGATGGTAATATATCAACTTGTTTGCTGCTTCTGAATGAATAATTAAGAGAGTTAGGGTTTACTAAGGATCAAAGGAAGTCTTCTACTAGTCACTGGATTACTGAATATTTGAAATTAGAACCTCTTTAAACAAAGATATTTTTAGAAATAAAATAGATGTGCAAGTTGTTATGATTTGTTTCTGCTGGTTTTATTGCACTCTACATGTACAAGCCACAGGTTTGTTTATCTGAGACACTACATAGCTAATGCCTTCCTGACGGAATTATATAAAATAATCAATAGTTTGTGATCATCTGGTTTTAGTAATAAGTGCCATGGCAGGTTACATGCAAGGTGAGCGCATTTTCAAAACAAAAAAGGGGCACTTTTGTGGCAGTATTTTCTGCAGTCATGAAATACTCAAGTGCTCTATATTCTGGCTTCTCTCTTTGATCTGCTTTGCCTGGGTCAGAAAAGCTTCACCTGGAGCAGATCAAAGAAAGCCTGAGAAATACCTCTTCCTCCTGAACCTCTCTCTCCTTCACTTCCCTCTGCTCTATGGTGCTAGAAACCACAAAAAGAAGGGAAATTAAGGGATCCCTCCCTCACAAGCCAGATCTCCTCCAATCTCAAGTGCATAATTTTATGTCTTGATCAGACAGGCCAGCAGGCTCACTCACATTGCAGGCTGTCACTCAGCAGGTTACAATGGGCTTTGGATAGTGAGTGCCAGGGAACACGCGTGCTCCCTGTGCTCAGAGTTCTGCAGCTTAACAACACTGTGATGAACTGCAGCAAAGCGGTTGAGTTAGGTGGGACCACTCGCATGAAATTAGCCACATGAAGTGATCAGTGTGAAACAGGAATATAGTAAACATGTAATGTCAGTGCAAAGATACAGCCAATAGGAACACAGGACAAAAAGAAAGGATGGAAGTGGGTGGTTGCCATCATGAAAAGAGCCAACATTCAAACACAAAATAAATTGCATGAATGAAAATGTTGAAATTGAAATTTTTAGCAACTTGAAAGACCTCAAACATCAGAGCATCTTAAAAACCTCATTACTATGTTTATGAAATAGACTATGCTATTTGGCTATATTAGAAAAAAAGAAAGAAAAATGCAATTAATGAAATACAATTACTTTTTCCAATGTAATAATGAAACAGGTTAAGTGACCATAATGATTTTTCTGGTAGAAATGTTCTAGCAGAAATCAAATTCAATACATGTTGGAAAGAAGAGGGGAATACATAAATCTGCAAGCAAAATAAATTGTATTTTAATTATTATTATTACAAGTAAAATGGCTAGAAGACAATAGATTTGCTAAAAAATATCCTTTCTAGAAAATATGTTAAATAGTATGTTAAAAAATTATAACAACAACCACGTCTATATTTGGCATTTTTTAACTGCCAATGGAAGTTTATTCAAACAAAAAAAATGCAATACTATCAGGGTTCTTCTGATCCGTGAAAACCATAGAAAATTTTGTAAAATTACTTTAGAACGGCTTTGCTCCAGTCAGTTATCTGATAGCCGGACTGCTGGTGATAGATACCAGGTATGTCTTGCTGACATTTCCTGGCTTCAAGGGAGCATCCTTGTGATATGGCAATACAGGGCAGATGTGACTGCTGGGCTAGCAGTGAAGCAGTTAACTTCAAGAGAGAAATTGTCTGCAGGAATGGGAGCTGTCAAAAGGTTTGCCACAGCTTTAGAGAGGAGAATGTAAAGAAATGGATCTTGCTTTAGCTCAGCTAGTGGTGAATGCAGGCTTGCTTTGTATTGACAACTGGTTGCATTTCTGAGCATCACTTGCAAAGCATCCTCCAATAGTAATGTACAAAGAATATATGAGCAATGCTTTGTACATATAAATCATATGAAACACTGATTTAAAGTTACTTTTGTCTTTCTTGTATGTTATATTTCAAACTTCAGAACACATATACATTTTAGGAATCTTTCCAGTGTTATTCATTGAAGGCACCGGATCAAACTCTGCTCCTGTTTGTATCGGTGTAAATACTGGGAAGTTCAATTGTAGCCAAAGCCACAATTTGGTACATCCTACCTCAAGAGCCATTTGGTCTAAATGAATATTGTGAGATTAAGCCTCATTAAGCTTGTAGCTTTGAAATGGTTGTCAAGAATACACAAATTGGAAGTACAGGAATGAAATTGCTTGCCCTGTATCGATATAAAAATAATTCCAAGAGTTTTTCTTTTCAAAAATAATGTGCATATCTCTGGCCTGGGAGGCTTAGACTCATTTAGAAGTTGGTAGGTCAGGCAGGTGCTATTTGGGCTGCTATTGTTAACTTTTGCAACACTGATAGTTCAGTTCAACATCCCTTTGTCTTCAAAGGGAGGAAGGGGTAGAGCTGTTTCCATGCCTTATATGAAATACATTCCAAAGCAAACTCTATACTGAAGTCTATCTAAAAGATGAGCTAGGGAAAGTACTTGAAAATACTGGGAATTGTGTCGACATGAGGGAATTCAGGCTCATGTCTACTGTAGAAATTCCTAGGACTCTCTTGTTCAATAGTAACTTTCTTTTCTAAGCCAAGAGTTCTTCCTTTTCTCTACAAGTAATTTCAGAGGACATAAACTGCAGTATTTCTTAGAATAAATTTAATAAGCAATATTGTGACATCTATGGAAAATGTACTGCTGACAAGAAATTTCATTTCCATGTAAGAAATAATATTTATGCCAAGGTATGAATGGATTATTTTGACTGAGTAAAAAGCTAGTAAGACAGAGATGGAGAGAGAAAGGATGTTCTATAATGATCACTCCAAAACATGTCCATGGCAATAATTTTGTTACAAATCTCTTTTTCACTTATTTCCTATCCTGAAATGCAAAGTTTACTGCTCTGCTTGCTTCTTACTGTTAAAGAATGATTTCAGCTGTTCTAATAACACAATTTAAAGGCCCCAGGAAGATCTGGCTTATGACTAGTATTAATATCCTTTACCTAAGTATGATCAGAGTGATAGCAGATGTCTGAACACTCTTACATTGGATGCGCAAACTTAACAGTAGGGAATATTCCTTATCTATATGTATTCGCTTCAAATTTGGATACACACAATTGGAAATTGTTATTTTGTTGTTACCTCAGGACTGTGAAACTCCACAAATTTCTGTTACAGAAACACTTTCTTTGTTGCACCAAGCAGCCAGCACATGAAATATTTGACTGTTACAGGGAATATGGATGCAACCCAGAACACCTCCTTGCCAGGTAAGACTGTCTCATCCTGGTCCGTAGTTATGCTCCTTCTTGCTCAGTTTAGCTTGATCAGTTTTGCAATTTCAGGTCTCCAGTGGCTCAAGATCACCTGGAAATTATCAGCCTGCTGTCCAGGCAAAAGAGAGATGGGGACTTGAACTTTCTCAGGCTTGGGATAGACAGCAATCTGCCTCTTGGTAAGTGTTCTAGCCAGTCAGCTGAAGCTAACAAGAGTGTTTGGATACCTTCTTTGACCCTTGGTTAACTAAATGACTGGCAATTGGAATGATTGGCAATAAATAAATGAAATAACTTCTTCTAGGAGCTGAAACATAAGCCACTTCTTGGACATTTCCCATTGTCTGGCTCTGGCAGTGGTTTAGCTGTCTGTCTGAGCAGTTATGGCCATATTGAAATCCTTTCATGGATCTGGAACAAGGAACCTACTGCTCACACCTCTCAAGCAGCTCACAAGTTCTATATACAGCACAGTGACACTATTCTGTGATTCTGTGATTCTACTCCTTCAGAACTGTTACCATCATCTCTTTTCTTCATTACATATCAGCTAAAGCGGAGGGGACATTTGTGGCACTTTAAGGCCTCATGGACAGCCAAGAATGTGCTCATAAAGTCTGTGTTTTTTTTCTGAGAAGAAAGCCTCTATGACTATTTTTGCAGTTCCTCTTGGATGGTGACTGGCATGTCACCAGGCAATTAAGTACTTACTGTGTTATTTTCACAGGTTCATTACACGTTCACATGTAATCTGTATAATCCAATGGTACCACAATGATTCAGACACTTAGATCACGGTATTCACAGTCTGAGAATCATAGAATCATAGAACTGTTTTAGTTGAAAGAAACCTTAAAGATCATCGAGTCCAATAGTTAACCCAGCACTGTCAGGTCACCACTAACCCATGTCCCTAAGCACCACATGTATATGTCTTTTAAATCCCTCCAGGGATGGTGACTCTACCACTTCCCTGGGCAGCCTGTTCCAATGCTTGACAACCCTTTTTGTGAAGAAATTTTTCCTGATATCCAACCCAAACCTCCCCTGGCACAACTTGAGGCCATTTCCTCTTGTCCCATCTCTTGTTACTTGGGAGAAGAAGCAGATCTCCACCTCGATAAAACCTCCTTTCAGGTAGTTGCAGAGAGCAATGAGGTCTCCTCTGAGCCTCCTTTTCTCCGGGCTGAACAGCCCCAGTTGCTTCAGCTGCTCCTCATAAGACTTGTGCTCTAGACCCCCCCACCAATTTTGTTGCCTTTCTTTTGACATGCTCCAGCACCATAATGTCCTTGGAATGAGGGGCTCAAAACAGAACACAGTATTTGAGGTGTGGTCTCACCAGTCCTTGTATTGTTTCACTTTAGTGTTGTCCACTGACTGATAGAAAAAGGCAGGCAAGGGATTGCATCATTTCCAGTCTTAACTACTCATGAGTGCAGAGACTACCTTTGATTCCTGATGTTGGTCTACAGCTGCCATTGTGTATTATACAATAAACTGTTTACATAGCAGCCTTTTGTTACAGGTTTTAAATCTTCTTGGGCTGCCAGTGTGAGGCAGAGGCTGCCAGCTGGCAGACAGAGAGGTGCTTGTGCTCCAACTGTTGGAGGTAATTAACAGCCCCAACTGTCAGAAGGTGACAGCCGGCAGAAAGTTCCTGCCCTGGGGTCACAGCTGGATTCCGGCAACTTGCTCCTTGATTTACCAGTAAAACTAATAATGTAAGTAATATTGGTATTAAATTATCAAACAAGGGAGACTGAGTCCAAGTTATATTTTCTACCTCCAAATTAGCAGGCAAAGAAAATTAGCATTAATATTTTCAAGCAAATAAGTAACATTAACTCAGTTTTTGGGGAAGAAAATCCTCAAAAACTAGTCCACTAAAAATATGGTGGATGTAAGTATTAGGATGGTTGCAGACCATAATACTGTTGGGTTGACACTTTCCTGATGCTGTAGAAAATTAAACTAATATATCATATTAGTAATCTGAGCAATGATTATCAGCCAAAACTTTTAATTTAAGTGTTAAGCTCAAAATACCACATTAGATTTATATTTGCTGCAAATAACTAGCTAGGAATGGAAATGTAGAAATTGTTTGTTTTGCTGAAATAATTACTTATTTCTTCTTAAAAATATTACTAATTCAACAGAGCATTGAAACATGTGTTTAGCTTCAACTTTAAGCAAAAAAACGTAAATACAGTTGAGTCAGCAAGTCATAAGTGCTTCTTTTTTTTAACTGGAAACCAAAATACTAATTCTTGGCACTTTTAGTCCATGTCAGTAAAAACACTACATATTTGGTTGGTTGAATGTTAGGACACAATAGACGTTAGCATTTGTGGATCTTTGTCCTTTGAAATTATAATATTTGACGACAACGACTCCCAATTCCGTTAACGCTCCTTATGATTTGAGATATTCTTCCCACTGGAGTTTCATTTCTTAAAGTTAAATACATGCTTCGTAACTTTGAGGTTCTTTAGGACAGACTGAAGAACATCCTATTTGGGCTAGATATGAAAAGCAACAGATCTGCTCTTTACTCAGAGCTCCTCCTTCCCTATTACCCGGGGCACTGCCCTGTATGTGTCTGTACAAGAAATCCTGATTCTTTTCAGACCCACAGGAGTCTCAAGCAGAAGTGATTAGAGAGGTTTTCAGTTCTTGCTTTACGTTATAATGTTATAATATGCATTCCTAAATTTCTACGTGTAATGAGATCTTACTCAATGTGCCATGGTTTTCAGTTTGGGGGAGCAAAGGTGGTAGAGCACAAGAACCCCAAGGCCACAGACATATTGCATGATGAAGAAAAGGAAACAAAGTTGTTTTAAAATTCTATGGATTTAATTTAAATCCAGAAAGAGGGGTTTGGGCAGTTATTTTCTTGACATCAATGCTTATTGACCAAGAACCTGTTCTTTTTGCAGAAAATAATTCCTCTCCTATTGACTAGCCTGATATGGCAAAGAGGCTTTTTATATCAGTGTTTCTTTTATCTTTGAGATATCCTACAGCTACCTTCATCCATTATAAGGTGGTGTAAATTGGCTTCTGGGAAACTGTAATGATTGATGTTAGCTGAACATTTGGCTAAGATGTTAATTTGTAAAGAACTATCAGTAACAGGAAATAAAAATCCTTCAGTTGGACATTGGCTCTTACAGTGGTTTATTCTGTGATCTGTGATGAGGCTTTAAGATACTTTCCTATATCCTTGAATGACAATCAGAAAAGCAGCACAGTGATCTTTTCTACAGTATCTTCACACACACACATTTGACAACTAAGTTCTAGTTGTGCTATCCCTTTTTACCCAAACTTCGATGTGTGAATAATGGTGAATTAGCCTCTTCCAGTTTATGAAATGTTTTGACATGCAGGAGAAATAAGTAACACTAATAAGTAAAGTTTCCAAAATAATAAACTTTCTACATAGTAATAGTTAATTAGAAACAAATAGAAACTTCAGAAACAACCAGAAATGCTGGCCAACAATGCACATGAAAATAGACAAAAAGAGAAGCTAAAGCACTGCTTTGGTTTACTGTTATATGCCCGTGTCTAAACTGTGGGTCTGTTGTGCTCTGGAGTCCTGCATCCTTCACTGTACAGTCTGGAAGGCACAGCAGCTCTGTCTTTGCTGGTATGGGTTACCTGATGCATGCTCAGGTCATGTTCCAGTCTGAGGTCAGACCACTGCCAATGCTCATAGCTCAGCCCAGGGACAGGGATGGACATCCAGAGCTCAGAGCTCAAAGTATCTAGTGAAAGCTCCTGAACATGTGCTGGAATCTAATCAACCACATATGCTCCATGGACAGCTATCCATCCTGAATGAATAACTTTCCTCAGAAACACCCCACGCTTCTCTTAACTTTCAGAAGGATGGGGAACAGGGAAGGATTTTGTGAGATTTCAGTGTGTTGCCCTATTTCAGAAAGTACATGTCGGTGTGGATCAGCCCTGAATTCTTAGGGCCATTGAAAGATCACTCTTGGAAGTTTTACTAGCATTTATAACCATGTCATGTTTCAATACAATTTTTTAAAGACCTGATTCCACACTCTTTTAACTTAATGGGAGATTTCCCGTTGAAAGCAATGGGAACAAGACAAAACCCTACGGGAATATTAACTACCTAAAAGAAAATTGCAATCTGGGTAGTCTTGGCTTATAAATAAGTTCTCAGCCCATGTGTTTATCCATTTTACAAAACTGAGAAAAAATATTAGGAAAATTTCATTTCCAACTTTGTAACCCAGTTTGTGCAGTATATTTCAAGGAGAAGAATAAATATGAAAAGCATGGAAGGAGACTAAACATTTGCAAATTAAATTAAAAATAAAAATCACAGAGAACAATATTTAGAAAGTCTGAGTGAAGCCTTCAGTCCACACAGAAGCCTTTACAAAGAAAGACAGAGTAACCCATTAATAGTAATAGGAGAGATGCTTACAGTCCAATAAGCCAAAACTGAAATGTAAGAGGTTTTTCTTAGTTCATTCAAACTAAAAAGGTCTAAAAAGCTGAAAACAGAGATAGTTAAAGTTTGGTTATAAAAACTACCTCAAATAGATCAGTAATACCTAATCTCTGAAGTTTTCCATCATCTTATTTTCTAAGTTTTTCTAGTCCAAAGATTTTTAGCAAAAAAATTCTGTATGACATACTCTTTAGGTGAAGTATTCTTATTTTCCTATTTCCCGAAAATAATATTAGCAATTCATACTTTGGCCAGTTTTCACCTTTATGTTCTTCTGTTTCCGTCACTCTTTTCCCCTCCATTCTGGTGTACTCCTTGGCAGAGCAATGTCACACAATTCTATAGGCAGCAGATGTCACATGATACAAATTGTGTGGTTCTGAGTAGGCAGACCTTCTCCTAGCAGTTAAATTTTGTAAGCAATGAACTAGCTTGGTAGTTAATAGGGAGGAAAAGCCAACAGTACTGTTAGCAGCGCTATATAATGCCAATAGGGGTAAAAGGTTTAATACTCTTTTTTGATTCATAGTTCATAAAAGTAGTTATCTGACATCACATGAGTTCTGTGATTAGTATTGACTACTACAGGGTAAAACCTCAGGCTACAGTGAGTTATATAGGACTTCACATAGATATTTAAGTGGTGAAGTAATCCTAGAATCATTAGCAATTAGAGAATCTGCAGAAGTCAAGGTTCTGGAGCACCAGAAAAAGACAAATGTGGTGTTTATTCCCAAAAGTGGAGAAAGGTAGAACCAAGAACCATGAGTGAGCTAGCCTGACTTCAGACCATTGAAAAATTTTTAAAAATCATTTATTTCTAAGCACTTGAAAGATTAACCAGTAATAAGTAACAGTCAAAAATTATGTACTCTACCTTCACTTCTTTAAAACAGTCAATATTGTTTTGCATGGATCTTAATCTCATTTTAAAAAAAAAAAAAAAAAAAAAACCAAACAAAAAACAACCAAGCAAAAACCAACAGGAAAAATAACTTTCCTACCAGACACTACTGTAATGAGGTTGCAGAAGAGACTGGAAATCAGTATATTGAAAAGCTGTATCAACTATGGTTCTACTGAAATCTGTTTCGAGTCTAGTACCGTGCAGTCATTTAATTAATGCCTCAGGTGGTAAAATAGGCAGTAAGTTTATTGAATTCTTACATGATACCAAACTGGGATGAGTGCAAACATTTTGGAGGACAAGGTTAGAATTCAAAATAAGAAAGACAAATGGGAATAAGCTATAATAGATAGAAAGCAATTCAATCAAGACAAATAAAACATTTAAGTAGGAATAACCAGTTTCATAAATACTGTATGAGAAATGACTTGCCTAGACAGCAGTCCTACAGAAAAGGATCTGGATGTTAAAAGGTATCAAGCAAGTAAGTCAAAATTGTCTTAACACTTCAATAATGCAAGTATCACAACTGGAAATATAAACACAAGATCTGTATATACAGCACTCGGTTTTGCAATTGCTTTATCAAGATTGAACAAGGTTCAGAACGGAATACAAAAAATATCAAAGGTCGAGAAAATGTGCATTTCAAGGAACAGCCACAATGGATTATTTTAATGAAAAGACTAAATTAGACAAAGAAGAGGCATAATATAGCTATATAAAAGATTACTGCAAAGAAAAAAATATATTAAATTACTCTCCATGTCTACTATAGGAAGGAAAATAAGTAATAATTTGCAGCAAGGGTATTTAGGTTGGAAGTTTCCCCCTATTATCTCTCCATAAGGGTACCAGAGTAAGCAGTGGAATAGATTACACGAGGATGTGGTGAGATCTCCATTTCTGGTGTTATAAAAGAAGAGACTAGGCCAGCTTCTGTCAGAAATGTTTTAGTTCTTGTTTATTTTGGGGAATAATTTGGAGGCCAGATGAGATGATCTCTGAGAGTCTCTCCTAACTTCACTTTTTATGAAGGTATGTCTATTACCTGAAGACTTGAATACACATAGTAAACATATTTCTTGTGAGATGCAGATACTGTGTGGATTTCAAATCAAAACAAACAGTCATGTGAATTCCTACTGGAACTGCAAGAACTGTGTAAGAGTAAATTATGCACAGTCCTGGATTACTAAAAATGATTGCTCATCCAAAGACCTTGAACTCTGTACAATGTGAAAAAGACAGCCAGAAAAAATTTATAGGGTCAAGTCATAATTCTGTCACAGTCAGGAGCAAAACTCGCATTGATTTCAGAGGGACCAAGACTTGGAAATTCTTTTTTTTTTAAGATCTGGCATTACATAATGCAAAATATGTCACATGTCCATTGTTATTAAACTGATATACATAAATGTAAATATTTCACATTAACATCTTGTTGTCAGATTGTCATTTGGTGGAATCTAGTGTACTTAGTTTAACAAAAAAAAAATGCTACTAGTCAAGTAAATCTATCTGCAAGAAATATTTATGAAGAAGTCTGAAATCTGAATTCCCTATTGCCTTTATTTCTTTACAAAGTTGTATAAATGAGGAAATAGCACCAATGATCTATTAGTAATAGTTATTTCCTAATTGCAGTGGGAAGCATCCTGCATGTTTAAATAAATATTGTTAACTCTGACCTCTTGGTTTGCCAGGACTGATAAGGCAATTGTTTGACCTATATGAAGCACATACAGTATGCATGGACTGAAAACAGCAGGAAAACAGGAAACAATAAATCAGAAATTAGAGCACTGATTGTTGTAGCTAATTACATCAGACTTCTGCTTAATTTCTCACTCTGTCATTCTAACCTGATTTTCTTGCCAACAGACTTTGCAAATTGCTGGTGTCACGTACATACAGCAAATAATAATCTTTAGTTACTATGATTGACAAATGAATGAGAAGGAGAACATACTTTATTATGGAAGAATGAACTGTGACACACACCAGATACCTGCTCAGATGCTTTTTTAATTCACTTACCTAGATATGCTGCATGATACATTTTGCCAGGACTGCAGGTTTTGGCATCACAACAGCATAATTGAATTTGTGGCATGGTTTGATAATGCTGGACAAAGAAGGAAAAATGAGGCTATAAAAGGAGAAAAATAGCATAGATTGATTTCCACAGCAAGTGAGATAAAACTAGAAAATTTAAATCAATTCTGAAAATAATATGCTTAGAATTAGGCATATTAATCAGCATGTTGTTTAATCTTGATGTTATTGTCCTCATACCGCACATCAGATAACTTGGTGTCCTTATTATTGTCTCATTTTACATTACTCCACTTTCAAACTATACTATCTTATTTTGTCCTATGTCATCACTGTCATCAGCATCTTCTGCTGGCATAAATTAGCACAGCTTCCTTGAAGTCAGGGGAGCTGTATCAGACATTTTACCATAGCTGGGAAAATTTGGTAGAGGATAAACAATTTTTAAGTGTCTAAGTGACAATTTGGCCCTATTGATCCATTAGCACTCTTGTTAACACACTGTCTTTCTGTAAGGTGTATGCTTTTCTTTAGACCAGCATGTTGCTGACATTGTTTTGAGAGATCCGGACACACTGTGACATTTACATGTAGTCGACAATGCAGAGAGATGAGGTTTTCACTTCCCTTGATGCGTCTGTTAGGCTCCCATCAGCAAGAAGCCAAGGCTAGCAGAGCAAGCAGACACATTGGAGAAGTACCAGAAGGATTAATATTATATCATCATTGCCTTTAACAGGCTGTGCCTTGTGTATTATGTATTCTGAAACTGCCTGTATGATTTAGCAAAGCAACATCTGGGAAAAAAGCCCCTGCAGCCCAATGTAATGTTTTATTCATGTGGTATACCCATATTTCATGTTATTTTGAGTATTACAAATTATTTTCTGCACAACCTTTGTAATGTCTGCTTCATCCTTTTCCTTTGGGATTTTTATTTGTAACTTTGTAAGCACCAAGCCCCAGAAATCAAGCAAAAGAGCAACATGCTGATGTTTTAAGCCGTACATTTCCAAAGGTCTTCCATTCTCTTCCCAGAGGGCCACCACATCACGTCAACTGACTGCCATGGTGCAAGTAGTTCATATTGGTCTGCAGTGCTTCTCAGATTGTAGGACTTTCTGAGTGTTCTTCTCTTCCCTGTCTGAGAATCATATAATTCTCCCTCCTCCCAAATTTCCTATAGTACTGCAATGGTAGCAAGATCCTGTAGTGCTCTCTTTAGGAGTCAATTTCTGGACAATTTTACATTCATTAATGATTATGTACCACATTATGTGTTTCTATAAGCAATTACAGTTTTAAATCCTCAAGATTTGTTTCTGAGTTATATTAAATTGTAATAATATACAATCCTCAAATCTTTATTCTTCCAAAGCATAACACATTTGTTTAGCCTTTTCTGCCTACCCTCCAACTTAACATCTTATTTAGATTACTGTTTTGTTGGAACTGCTTCATTTTCTCTGTCCTTCTGCCTCATTTCTACTTTTTGTATTGATAGATTGATGATCATCTCATTTAAAACTGGGAGCAAAACCCAAACTTCTATCTGATATACTGACATAAATATGTGTGCAAGTGTCAGATTAAGAGTAATATTCAATAGGCATTAAACCTTACTGGAAAGACTTTTGCTTTACCTGTAACGATAAGGCAGTCGTTTTCCTACAGCCAGAATGTTGCCTTATCACTACAGATAAAGCAGTAACACTACACCACAGCACAGCTTGATGTTGACTGCAGTGGGCCACATTAAAACACTTTATGTTTTGGGGGGAGCCAGCTGAGAACACTGAGATACCCACTGGTCTTTCAGCAGTGTAAGCAACAAGCCAGGGAGCTGGTCCAGCTAACAATCCAATAACCTTAGGTGATACTAACGGTATAGAAGCCCTGTAAAAATTCCAGTTACTTTCTGATTTCCCTCATGTTATCTTGTTGAATTCCTGGCCTTCTTTTGGAGGCAGCCAGTTCATCCATCTCCATATAGAAGACAAGCACAGTCTTGTTTGTAGCATTGTTATCAAAGACTAATGCATGGATAATGCAAACAAACAAACCCTAATCCAAAGCTATTTTAACTGCAGCATTAGAGCTAGGAAACCTACTGATTGCCTCTCTTTATGCATGACAGCTAATGGGACTATTATGTATTTGAAGCGTATTCTTAAAACTATATGATACAGCCAAGCTTTTATTTTGTAAATAAGTGGGTCCATACCACTTCTCTATTGGTTCTGCTGTGTCCTAATTGAAGAAGCTTTAAGTACAGCACAAGCCTGTTCAACATTTTAACATCAAATTAAGATACAGAGTGATCAAACTTTGAGAAAATAGAGAACCGTCTTACAATGAAGTGTCTTGTTTAGAGTAGTATCCCCCTAAGATATAAATAGGGGAAAAGCTTTTAAACTAACTACAAAGAAGTACAGACATCACATGCATCATTAACTTTATCGAGAATAAAATATTCCTGCAAAATGCAGCAGGAATCCGCTTGATTATTTTTCCTCATAGCCATAAGAATAGTTTTCTTTTGAAAACAGATTAAATAACAACTGAGTTGCTTTTTGAAAGTCAAAAGTTAGTGAAAACTTAGGAATTCATACCTTTGCTGTATTTTTTTTTTGCTATATGTTAACTCCCACCTGTTTACCTCTTACTATAGATTTTGACCTTTAACATTAACATAAAAAAAATCTGATATCTGCCTCTCTGCATCAGACTCTGTACAGAAGTCCCATAACTAGACCACCCCTTCACAGGTAAGAACAGCCATTAAACCCTGTGAATTTTCACAGCGGATAAGCCTAGATTAATTTGACCCAGGTGTTTGTCTAATACTGTGCATGGGAACATTCACAGTGTCCCCTAGCTGTTTCTTCTGCGGTGGTCCAGTCTTAGTACTCTGTGTACTCTAATCTAAAACATGTAAGAGTACCAGCTGGTGCATGACTTTGTACACAGATTTTTGTTATGCTGTTTGTGTCACTTTGATGTATTATTTTGCTTTGCATATGAATACATGCAGAAGTAGGAGGAAAACACAAAGAGTCATGTGCTGGAATTAAGTTACAAATGTCAGTCTCTTATTCAATTTTACAATAACAGGTCCTTGATTTTATACCATGTGCAAAGGGAAGTGTTATTATGAGCAGTGAAAAAATAGAGGCAAATCTACCCACATTTGCACCTGTGTAACTCTTGCTGAAATCAGTCAGTTCGAGCAGATGTAAGAGAGGTCTGAATCTGTCCTGTTAGTCTTCATTGGCATGTTACACATTTAGGTTAATTTATACTTTATTTTAAAGTCAAGCAAGTGGATGAACATTAACAAGTAAGTAACTGGATAAGTCAGTATGTGTATGGATGTGAGAAATCTGTGTTATTGTACCAAAAGCTGCTCATAATATAAGATAAGGTATTATATTGGAAAACCCCATTATTTCAGTACCTTTTACTGGACTGAAATACTGAGAAGAGCAACCTTTGCAGTTAGTCTGTCAAAATGTGAGTTGCCCCACATACCCCAAACCTGTGCATGTGAGAAACATTTCTAAAATTAATCATGACTAAAATACAGGACATGACTAAAAGGTGCTCTTACATGCCTAGCCCATTGGAGCTGCAGTAACATATTGGCGAGATCAAGAGGTCTAACAGTGTAGGTAGGAAAATTTTTCAAAAGGGCAAAATAAATCTTCAAGGTTTGATTATCTTCTCACATCACTACAGATTGGTAGCTAATAGAATTAGGCTGGTTTTAAACACGTATAACTGAATTGGGCCCTGTATAATCGGAAAGTTGGCATATCACAGACCAATTTTGTTTGTGTGAATAATCCAGTGAAAATCCAGGGATAAATCTGGAAACTCATGTTGTAAGTGAGATGAGAGTCCGGTCATGACTGAAAATTGTGATTAGACATAAACTGAAAGAAAAACGATATTTCAAAGTATCTAAAGGTGAGTTTACCCCTTCTGTCAGATGCGTAGCTGAAAGCCTGCTTATGTCCATTGGCAAGGTAATGTACAATGCTGTGGTTGTACTTGTGTTAGGACTGTTTATGAAAATTTAATACATACCATCCAGATTCACATTTTAAGCTAAGTACGACACTATATTAGCATGAATATAAATGGTACAGATAGGAATTACTCAAAACTGTGGACAGAACTATGCAGTTATCACAACCTCAAGCTGAGACTGTCAGAACGGTAAAACTTAACCACTAATTTTAAACACAAAGCTAGCAATCAAGCAGCGGGCAACATTTCACTTAGACCAACTAATGATGAAAGCTGAAATTGTCTCTAGACTATTACATTTTTATTAATCAAATTCAAATCTATAAAACTATTTACAAACAATGGAAAGAGCCAAGCAGTCCAAATGGATTTCAGGTACTTCACAGATCAGCCTCTAACTTCACAGGTTTTTTTAGTCCTATCTTTAAGCAGTTCTGAGGAGCCATTTTTTCAGGAAATATTTCAGGAAATTAATGAGTTTATTTACATATTCTTGAGTTCCTTATAATTCAACCTATTGTGAAGGAAAAAACCAATTGTTTCTACCTGGTCTATAATGCTAGTTCCTGGAAAGATTTGTATTCCAAATTTATACCATCCCTTAAGTGAGATGCCTCATCCTGCCTTCAAGATAAGATTCCAGGCATTGCTCAGATACTTTGGTATAATTTATTGTAGCCACACAAAAGTCAGATCTAAATCCTTTTGGACCATGATGCCACAAACCAGCAGTTCAAAGTTCAAAGAGGGAGGCCGACAGATGCAATTAAGTTATCACTGTTGGGATAACTGTAACCCTTTCTGTGCTTTTAGCACTTCTGGGATCCTGAAGATTGCGAAATGCTAAAAGAAAAAAAAAAATTAATAGTGCATTCTCCCATTCTCTCAACACTACCTATCTTCTTGTTGCATAAATCACAGCAGTTGGAGTAAAATACGTTCAGTGAATGATTTCCTGCCACTAAGGAAAAAACTCCAAAATCTTGTTTCCTGATGACTACAAACTTCTCTTGACAAACCTCCATTGCCAAATGTGGTTTCCATTTACTGTTTTGGGATTTATTTGTCTATGCCAAAGTTCAGGTGTGCCAGCTCTTTGTAATAAGCCATTTGGATGAAAGCTTGGCTAGCTCAAAGGATTCTGATGTATTTTATTGCTGCCTTTTAAGATTATTGTTCAGAAATACCAACTCTAATTTTGAAATCAATTAGCCATGCAGTCTGATGAGGTGTTGGCCCAGCTCAGGTTCACACCCGCTGTCCACAGATTATTGTTAAGTTGAGTCAGGTCCTTAGTGCTGCTCTGCATTGCAGGCATCTGGTGTACACATGTTTGATGTCCTCACAAAATGACGCTGATGGCTTAAATGGCAAGGCTCTAATGAAGAAAGCCTAGCAAGTTTGCTGCTGTTTGCCAGCAAAACATGACTTTTACAGGGCTGTGTAGAAGGTTTTTTTCCACTTGTTTAACTCTTCCATGTTAAGAGAATATAAATCTTCCCTGGAGAGTGGAGATTCAGCAAAGGTGACATGAACAGGACCTGAGGATCTGCTATCGGCACACAGAACGAAAATTCCTCTGGGCTCCTGCACCTTCTTGACACCTGCATGGCCCGTACAGCTGTGTGCTCAAAAGTGCTGCCTCCAGAGGGAAGGACATCTGCCTCCACCAACCAGTGAGCTCCCCAGAGGGCAATGACATGGCAGACCCCAAAAAAGGGGCACCTGATCTTCTCCAGGGAGAAGGAAGCAAATGAAACCATTCAAAGTGGTTTACACTGCTTTTGCCATTATATGCTGTCTCATGGTAATCCAAATAAAGAATAAGTATACAAGGTTGTTTTCTGTTATGTCTTTGCAGTCTATGAAGTATTTCTGCAGTTTTTCCTGTTTTGTCCTTGAGATTTAAGAATAGAACCTCAGAGACATAAATACAAACTAAAAACAAAACCCCCAAACAGAAAAACTCCACCTCTGACTGGGTTCTTTAACATATATAAGGTAATTAAGTATTTATTCCTTTATATAAGATAATTAAGTATTTGTTCCCTCAAATTAAAGTTCCTTTGAAATCCAATTTTCCCTTCTTTTAACCAAAAAATATTCCATCAACTTTACCAACACGAGCAACCTAGTATCAGCAATATCAGCCATACCAGAGGAAGAGTAACAGCAGGAGTGTGTGATTTTAATAGCAGGGATTATCATGCTGGTCTATCTCAAATGATAGATGTTAAACTACTGGTCTAATAATCTCAAAAGAATTTACAAGTATTGCATTGTGGCTTCAGAGCTGGAACCATTTATTAAAATCAACCCATCTGCAACATTTTGGAGAATGTTAAGTAAATGCAGCCTGAATTTGATCCAACTTTCCTTTTTTTTCAAATCCAAAAGCATTTTGATTTTTGCTTACATTAACAATCGTGGTCATGTGGTCTTTTAGAACCATTGTCCTCTATGCTAAATGGTAAATATAAACAATCTAACTCAGAAAAATTAGGTATGAAAATGTAGTTCTTATGTGGTCATGTAGATTAACATAGCAGGTGAATTCTCTCTATAAAGAATATCTATATATAACATGTATATAATACCTCTACCTGACTAATATTGTGACCTGGAGATCAGAATCAACTCTACCTTTACATTAGAAATCAGGATCATAATTATAGAGTGAGTGTATTTTCCTTCTTCTGATGTATTTTTCCTGTTTAGACACATCACGAGGCTCATGTACTTTTATATTGATATAGCTTGTCTTTAAGATCAGTTTAGAGAAATGTCCATTTATAGTTCTGAAAAACACCCACCTTTTCAGTGTTCTCATGAGTTGTACTTTCAACCAATGATCTATTGTGATTGTATAAATACCACACTTCTAGCATGGAAGGAAATACTATTTGAGGCTATGCCTTTTTAAATCCATTTTCTATTAGTGCTTCTTTTACTCATATATATTTCTGAAATATTATACTGGTGGCTTCACATAATACAGTGGTAAACAGTTAAACAGAACATTATATGTATTTCCTTAATTTGCTGGGTTTTTTTCACTTGCAGGATACTCCATTCTTATTAAAAGAGAGCTCAGACTATGTTCAAAGGTTTCAGGATTTGGGGCGAGAAAGACTCAGTCAGCTAGTTCAAGCCTGACCCTCAATAGTCATGCTGAAGGAAAAATTACTGTCTATAGAACATAGTCATAGCCACACAGAATATCAATATTAAACACACAGGAATTCGGTTCATTCTTTCTGCAATGTCTTCCTAAGAAGAAGGCTAAAAGGGGTCTATGTGACAAGGAGGAAAAGGGGAAAAGGAAGGAAGTTCAGCAGAGTTAGAGGGTAACCTAGTTTGGAGGGCGGTTTAGAGAGATGTGGTAAAAATCAGTTATAACTGATGAGAATTTTTTTCTTTGCTTAAGTCTTTGACAATCAAGTATGTCAAAAGTATCATGGACCCTGAGAGTGTAACAGCCATTCAAAATCAGGACAAAGGTCTGTGTAGCCCAGTATCCCACCTCCAATTGTGGTCATATAGGAGTATAAAAAACAAGTACAGAATAATCTGATACAGTCTGTCATCTTTTAGCAATCATGGAGCAGTTTCCTACATGCTTAAAAGTCATTGATGAATCTATCTTCCAGAATTCGTTTAATATTGCTCGAATCCAAACACTTTTGTATTTTTGCCTTCTATACTATTCGGAGGCTAACAGCTCTGTACCATAGTACTCTGTGACCACCACTTAGTTGTGTGAGGAGGTAAAAAAGGCCTTATGTTGTTACTGTTTTCATGGGCTGAGTTCTTGTGTGATAAAAAAGTAATTAAACATCTTATATTCACCTCTTCCAAATACTTCTTGATTTTGCAATATCTCTAAATATAACATTATCCTGTCACCATTTGTATAGTAGCTATTCTATACCTTTAATCACCCCTTGTCAGCCTTTATTCTTTTTCTGGTTCTATTTTATAATTGTGGTGATAGGATGAACAGACTCTGTACACCAGATTCCGTTTTAACATGGATCTCAACATTCTGGAAACCAGAGCCTGCAGATCAAAAGTTTGGGAAAGCTTGCCTCCAGATCAGCCAGATCTGGCATTGCTCTGTATACTGTAAACAAATAGCTTTTCTTTAGCATCCTGGAAGGTATATTAACTGAAGTTATGTTATCTAAAATGCCATAAAATTCTAGGTGACTGAAGGAAAAAATTAAATTATGCCAAAATTTGATTTATTTTAAATGATTAATGAATTTCCTTTTTGTTAGAGTCAAAAATAAAGGTGTGTAAATGGAAGCAGTTTGACTTTTCCCATGTCAACACTGCAATAGTTTAGTCAGTTTAACCAGTTTCTGCTAGATCTATCAAACACTGGCCTTTCTAATTAAGTTTATTAAGAGGCTTTAGCATTTTATTAGGAATATATTCTCTTCAATAGTGCTTGGTTAGTTTATGTTTTATTTAAATCCACTTACTTTTCTGTTGGCTGGGCATATGGTTTAGATGATAAAGTAACATCACATTACTGGTAAACTTATTGATTGTCTTATGATAATATTAATGCCAGTAGTACAGCCCAAACTGCTCTGGTTGAAGCTGTTTGACATAAGAGATAGTATCCAATTACACAAGGCCTGAGGGTAAACTTTGGTAAAATTAGAGAAAACTCATTATTATATTTCCTTAGAAGCATTTTCATACAGTTTGACATCTGAAAAACATACCTGATCTCAAACACATACTAGGGAGATCAACACCTGACTACCTCTGTCATAAGTTATTGTTTGGCTCATTAATATTTGAAGCTTGGACTTTGCAAACTTTAAAATATGTAATGTACTGTGCATATACCAGCGTATAATAACTTTGGTGTAAGTTATTTCAGAGTATTTTAATGCATGTCGGTGGGAAAAAACTGAAATTCTTGTCATAGGAAAGTTTGTTTTATTAATGAAAATAATTTCTTTATAGTTACTGGCTAGGTTCCCTGACTCCCCATTTCACAAAAGAATTGGTCATGCCATTAGGAAAGACAGATTCTAGGAGCCTTGTTTATCTGTTAGCTGTTGATATTTGAGTGGAGATACGTTGCAGAGATGGAAGCCAATCTTTCAAATGGTTCATCCGATGCTTAGTGCTAAACCCAGTTTCGGGATTGCCTGCAAGGTAAACATAACATAGCAAATAAGGAAGCTAAAGTTACTCTTCCATCAGACCCCTGTAATTCTGCTAGTCTGTAAAATGGCTTCTGACATTTGGGCCAGATCTCAGGGTAATCCTACTCAGCCACATAGATCTTGTAGTTTGTTTGTTTTTTTTTTTCCTAAGAATTCTGCTTCAATGGGCTGTTGGTTCCCTTATTTCTGCCTATCTTTTTTGTCTACATTCTTATTCATTCCTTACTTCAATCTGGAATGTCTCAGACACCGTGTAGCCAGGTTTGATTTCTCAGTTTGCTGCTTGTTGCTTCCCAACCAATTAAGTTTTTCATTAAAAATGTGACATTTTCAATCAGAATATTATTTTATTGATTTAGGTGGGTTTTTTGTTTGTTTTGGCTTCGTGTTTTGAAACACTGAATGAAATGAACTACACAGACACTGTCAATGTGCATCACAAAGACTTCCTGAAATGTTCTTATTATTTGTTCATAATAGCTGTTGCCATTGAAGTTACTGTGCTCCTAACCAGTAACAGCATAGAAGATAGTAAAAAGCAAACCACTACCTATTTCCTGAATTCTAGAACTGCTTTGTAAAGAATTAATGGGGGTTTACTAAAGTTCTACCTGACTTCAGCTGCTTTGTGCAGCTCTTCAAGACCTCTGGGGCCCAAGAGAGGCTATTTTTGTCTGAGTAAAATAATAAGATAAAGACCAGACAGTAAGCATTAGAAGGAGAAAAGACTGTGAAAAATTAAAATGATAATTTATTTGCAGCACACACTATATAAGCTTGACCTTGCTTACATTGTAATCATTTCCAACCCCTCAATGATGGCAACTCATACAAAGTTGAGCCTCATAAAAACAGAAAATGTGAAGGTTATGTGGCAATACATTGACAGGTTTTAATACCACTTCTTTCACAGCAAATGGCCAACATAGGTGCAGAACTGCCTGCTACTGGCATACGCTTACAAAAAATAAGAGAAAAAAAAGGCAAAACTCTACAGGTATAGAACATAGGTCACGACACACACATTGAAAAGTCATGACCTTCAATATTAAGGCAACAATTCTGTCCTTAACTCTCTGTATGTTATGAACAACAAGCAGCCAGATTATGGAACACTATGTCAACATAAATTGAGAAGTCAGAGTTTTGTTACTTTGCCCCAACCTTAATGTTACGAAAATGCTGTTTTATTGTGCCTTTAATACAATAAAGGACTAATTCCTCAGAAATCAGGGATATAAGTCACCCAAATGAAAACTTGCAAATTATGTCAGTAATCCATAACTCATACAACTGATTTGGAAACCAGAACCTTATGGTTCAGAAAGAGGTAATTGCTTTATTAACTCCCATTTATCAGTATAAAACTGGTTAATTTAACTGACTGATTGATTTATATATTGATACCTTAAATTTAGCTCAACATCCTAATTTAATAAGGGGATCACATATGGATGTTTAAAAATATATTACTTTCTAGTTGGTTCATACTCCAAGCATGCCCTTATTAAGACAGATTATCTCCTTTCCCTTGTTCTTTTAAGAGAAGGACAAAACAAATTATATATCTCATTTATTCTACCTGACAGAAAGGCCATGTTTCTATATAACCCCCTCTCTAGTAATATATTGAATGCATAGCTAACCACATCATTCATTCTCTTTTTAACATCCATGATGTCATAATCTGTTACAGCAGTAAGGGTGTATTCCTGCCTGCAGACTTTTGGAAATCACCACAGGGAGTCAAACTACTGAAGTACACACAAGCAATAAATCTACCAAGTATACTTGAAACAAAAGTTGTAAGAAAAACTAATATGGATTTATACACCTCCTACTCTGATTCTCCAATAAGGTCTTGTGTACGTTTAGCTGATCGTAAATTATATGTTAAGAACTGGAGGGTTCTCAGTAACTTCCTTTAAATCACAAAATCAGGGCAGGGGTGTGTTACTTCAATTAAAAATATTGATATTGTCAACCACAATAATATGTTTCTCAAGGGAGAGACACGGGTTAGGATCCTAGTGAGCACAGTTTTTAGATATTGGTAATAATAAACTGTAGCTGTAACCATCAGAAGTTATAATCTGTGTAAGCTGTTTATAGACAGTATATGATGTACAAACATGACTGTATAATACACAACCTAAAGGTAAAAGAGTGAGCAATTAGTTTCTCTACCTTTCAAAATTAGCTCTTCTGTAAAATGTGGCATTATTAAGATGAGGCTATCTGTGAATTAAAGCAGATAGCTCTACATCACTTTATGTTTTGATTATTTCTTCAGATTTGTATTAATAGCAATTCAGACAATTGCCCAGTCAAACACAGATTTTGCTATTAATACCATGGCTGGAGATATCAGTACTATGTGGGATTTGGACCCTAGGCAGACAAACTCCAAAGAATAGCAAGGTAGGTATAATATCAGGTTACAGTTTGTGCTAAATATGGTTCAAAATGTGCCATCTATATTTCATGCGATCATTCAGCAAGCAATTTTTTTTCCAAACACCACTTGAAAATTGTGATTCTTGGTTAGGAAATAAAAACATTTTCATTTCAGATCTTCATTCTAGTGATTTGAGCTCAAGATGCTTCCTAACTTAAAACCTCAATAACAAATGATCAGAGCAATGGGAAAATTCACTTTCTGAAGTTCAGCCAAGTTCTAAAAGAAATCTTTAAATTTATTTTAGAGCCTACATTTTTTAATGTAAGCCATAGTATGTGGTTTTGGTACTTAGAAATTGTTGGAGTGTTGTTTTGCAATACAGAAAACCTACCCCAATTCCAACACATCATAGGTCTGTCTTGGTGGTGATTCCAGTTTCATATATCTGGGCTCAGTGTGCTTTACCTCTGCTGAAGATGGAGTTAGACACTACAGCTATATATAAGCCTTCCGTCTTTATTGTTTCATGAGTACAGAGTTATCTGATCAGTGTGAGGGAAAAGAAAACACATCCTAGAATCCTAAATTCTGTGATTCTGTGATTCTGTGATTCTGTAAAAGTAGAACCCAGTCAGCAGGGTTTAAAATGCATAAGTTCTCCATCATATTTGTTCATCTTTGCAACCCCATGATGATAAAATTATATAATGTGGCTGAATTCATTATCTATTTTATTACCTTACTCTTCCTCTTTCACTCTCTCTATTTTATACAGCATTTATTCTTCTTAGCCATATGGTACACACATATTTCCCTCAACATATGCTGTACATCCTTGTTTGGTAAATGTGAAAAAATAAATGTCTGATTAGAACCAGAAAGCTACTAATGGAACAAAGTGGTCATTATTCCTTATAAAATAATCCCTCAAATGGACTTCCTAGTAGTCTTCTCAAAGGGTATTTCCTCAGAAACAACAGGCTGATTGCTGAAATGGATGCGTAATTGAGCAAGCTGAAAGATGTTCAAAAGGCTTAACGGTCAAGAAAGATGCTGAAGTTAGGGATTTGTTCTGAAGACAACACAAAATATTTGAGGCAAGTCTATACTTTACCAAAAATCTGTTTTGTTTCTCTCTGTAACAACTTCTGTTGTCTTCATATGCAAATTTACAGTGAAAGTAAAGTGCAGTCCAAACAGCAGTAAATCTGCAGCAATACTCACTTCAGATAGTACTGCAGGCTTGCAAGAAAAATAATAATTCTGTCTGATCACATCTCATCAGCAAATGTCTCACTCACATTCAAGTGTTCTGCAGTTCAAAGCTGGTCCTGCAGTCTCACAGCACTATTGCACTTACAATACAATGGAGTCATCTTGTATTTATCAGAAGTGAACTACTGCCAGCAGCTGAAAGGTTTGTGGTTTTAGTGAGCATACTTCAATGTTGCCCATCATGTATTCACTCTCCAGACTGGTGCACATTTTTCTCCCTTCCCTAGAAAAATTCTTTCAGGTCAGATCAAAACAGTTTGTATCAAAGTTGATTTCTTGTACTATAATTTACAGTAAATAAAATTTTAAAATAAAGATCTTTAGAAAATAAAAACCCCAAAAGATTGTGATGAAGTTGAAATGGGGACTATCACGTATTTCTCTTAATTTAATAATTTTTTGATCAGAAGCAACACATTTTCTCAGATTAAAAAATACATAATTTAAGAAAATAACCATATTTGTGACAGGTTCTTTTAAGAAAATATTCAGCTCTCTAAACAGTAACATATTGACAAATTGTGTTTTTTTCATTATATTATTGCTTTAAAGCACAGGAGTTTTTTTCTCCATTTGTATTCTAAAAACAGCCCAAAAATTGACCTATGAAGACTTTCCAATTGTTCAGACATTCTGTTTAACTAACAGGACACAGTGCTGTTAAAATTAGTAGCAAATCTTTCAAGGGAATTCCAGATATTTTTGACTGTATGGGCTCAATGGGATTTTCAGTTTGCTGTAGCTTTGTTAAACTTGAAAACAATCTTTTAAAATTAACAAGATGCCATCCAGAGGAACTTGGACAAGCTTCAGAGGTAAGCCCATGGGAACCTCATGAGTTTCAACAAAGCCAAGCACAAGGTCTTGCACCTGGATAGGGGCAATTTCCAGTATCAATACAGGCTTGGGAGTGAAGGGATGGAGAGAAGTCATGCAGAGAAAGACTTGGGGGTACTGGTGGTTGAAAAGCTGGGCATGAGCTGGCAATCTGCACTCGCAGCCCAGAAGGTCTACTGTGTCCTAAGCTGCATCAAACGAAGTGTGGATAGCAGGCTGAAGGAGGTGATTCTGTCCCTTTACTCCACTCTGGTGAGTCTTGGTCTCTTCTCCTATGAAGAAGGGCTAAGAGAGTTGGGGTTGTTCAGCCTTTAGAAGAGAAGGCTCTGGGGACACCTTATTGTGGCCTTTCAGTAGTTAAAGGAGGCATATAAGAAAGATGGTTACAAATCTTTAGCAGGCCCTGTTGCAATAGAACAAGGGTAGTGGTTTTAAACTAAGAGTGTGGGTTTAGACTAGGTATAAGGAAGCACTGAAAAATGTTGCCCAGAGAGGTGGTAGAATCCCCATCCCTGGAAACATTCAAGGTCAGTTTGGACAGGGCTTTAAGCAACCTGATCAAGATAAAAGTGTCTCTGCTCACTGCAGGGGAGTTGGACTGGGTGACATTTAAATCTCCCTTCCAACAGTAACCATTCTGTGATTTCATGATTCTATGAGTAATAGCTATTGGCCCAAAGAAAACATTGGTATGTATAGCAAAACACAGGTAGCTATTTTCACTTGCTTTGCAATGTTCTTGTAGATTACAATATTCTTAGAAATCTATTTCAAATAGTGAGATGCACTTTCTCTCTAGTCTTGCTGAATTCAAAATAGAAGGAAATTTGGTGAAAAAAAACTCCTCAGAGAGGATATCTATAGGTTAAAGTTTTGTTCAATGCAGAAACAGGACGAGAGTTTCTGTTTTCATCTGCCTTCTGATACATATTCCACTGAAATTAAACAAAGATGTCATTGGCTTCAGTTAGATTTGGATGAGTCTTCAAAGGCATTTTTAAACGTAGGAATACTATATATTCCAACTGGCTTACTGGTTTAAAAATTTTATCTACTCAACTTGCAGAATGAAAGACATAACATATACTGTAGAAAAACAGGAGAAAAAGAAAACTTTACAATATTTCCTAACAAAACAAGGACATGCAGAGAAGAAAGAGGATCAACTCACTAACGTTCTGCTTTAGGACTTATAACAGAAAAATTCAAGCCTGACTTCACTAGAGACTTTCTTTGTGATCTTATACTACTCTATCCTTCCGTGCTTCTACTCTTCTGTAGGAAGGAATCATAGAATGGTTTGTGTGGGAAGGGATCTTTAAAGATAATCTAGTCCAACCCCCCAGCAGTAAGCAGGGACAGCTTTAACTAGATCAGGTTGCTTAGAGCCCGAGCCCTGTCCAACCTCAACTTGAATGTTTCCAGGCATGGGGCTTCTACCATCTCTCTGGGCAAGAGTACTTCTGTATTTATAAAATGAAATGGATAAGTATAATTTAAAAATTGTGGCATGTTCTGATGTTGTGTTACAAGGAGCACTTAAGGCAGGATGTAAACATAGAAAGAGACATCTACCTACATCAGCCAGCAGTTCCTGGTACCAAAACAATCACAGCCCCACAACCTGCATTACCAAAGCTCTGGGAATCTTGTCTGGCTCTAGCTGCAGGGGACTAGAATCAATTGTAGGGAAGAAGGAGGGACCTTCCCCTCTCCAGAGGACTCTTCCCCTCTTCCAGAAGCAGAAGCATTGAGGCTGTCACCAGCTGTAAGCCCTAATGCCACTCCTCTTATTTGTCCCTGGTCTTGGTCCTGAACCTTCCTTCACTGCTGGTCTGAGAAGACTGAACTACTGTATTTCCTTAGCTGGGACAGGCCCTCTTCTGGGGGTGGCAAACTGAAAGACCCACAAGCTTAAGGAGAAATTAAATGTAGAAGAGTACTCTAACCACTAGGCAATAATAAAAATTTGCATCATCATCATCACAATATATGCCAGCACCATATTTTCTCCTGAAAAATCAATACTACGGCTGGGTTATGGTGTGAGTTAAATGCATTCAGAAAATGCATACTTCATCAGGCTTTCCAGACAGCTCAGTCACAGAGACATTTTGTCTGGAACTCATAAATAGCTATGGGCATGGAGTGAATGACAAATTGCTCACTTTAGCCAACAGAGAAGCAAGTCCTTGCATAACAGTTGTTGGAGATTCTTAAAAGTTTATTTGTATCTACTGTTTAGTTCTCTTGAATAGTCAGAGTTAATTTAGTCTTTAGATGATATTTTTGTCCCCATCTCAGTGTATACAAGTAGGTAAAACATGTATCTCCTTCACAAAATCATAGAATACCAGGTTGGAAGGAACTTCAAGGATCATCTGGTCCAATCTTTCTTGTCAAAAGCACAGTCTAGAAAAGATGGCCCAGCACCCTGTCCAGATGAACCTTAAAAGTGCCCAACGTTGGGGAATCCACCACTTCCCGGGGGGGTTTATTCCAAAGGCTGATTGCCCTTGTTGTGAAAATTTATCTTCTTGTGTTCAATTGGAATCTTCCCAGGAATAACTTGTATACATTACCACTTGTCTTTTCCATGGGACTCCTTGTAAAAAGAGAGCCTCCATCTTCTTTGTAGTCACCCTTTAAATACAACTCCTTTTAATAACCTTACAGTGATTTTTACTTGCCTTTTTTTTTTTTTTGCATATGTAAGTTTCTAGCATCCCTCATTTTGTAAAATATAGTATGACAATTTTACAGAAGAATGTTATCATATATTGTGTTGTATATGATAACACTGGGTTCTTAAGAAAGAATTCTGGGTGTACCTTTTTCCTTTAGGCATATGTTGATAATATATTGATATTTACACTAATTGCAACAGCCTAGCTTAGATGAAATTTTCGCAAACACGCATGGAGGGATAATCAGCATTTACCAGAAAACAATGACTCACTAAAGGAAAGAAGCAGACAGAGATACAGCATGTCCAGACAGTGCAGATTACCTAAATTACTTTCTTTCAATGCCAGCATATTCAAAATTGGTTTATTCTTAATTTGGTCAATATCAGCATAATTTATTAGACCTGAAATTCACCAACAAAGAACCAACTCACTCTCTAAGAGACTTGCTGAACAAGGAATGCAACAAAAAGTTAATATCTAAAATAAATAATTAAAAAATAAATTTGGAAAATATCTCAAGCACAATCCTGAGTTTTCTATGTTGTCTTTTTTTTTTTTTTTATGGCAACTCCAACATGTATGTAGGGTGATGTCTTTTCCTTTCTATTTAAATATAAAGATATTTCTATCTTTTACATATGAGCCAACACTTTCCAGCAAGGAACTGCCTTTGACATCTGTAATTGTCAAATGTCTGCCTTTCAGATTCAGCAGGTCTGTCCCTGTTCCTCCCATGAAGACCCAGTAGCTGTTACGGGAGAGCCTCCTGCACTGTTGATGCTCCCCCTGCTGACAGCGTTCAATCAGGAAACTACACTGCAAGTGCCTGAGGGAACAGTGGAAAGAATAAATCACTTGGAGAGGGCTAATACAAGAAGTAGAAACAGTACAGGCAATCATGGATAGCGAGAAATGGGCAAAATCAGGGACCGCAGTAACAGAAGATCCATAATCACCAACCCACATGCCCTGCAATTGAAACCTGATCTTTCCAAGCAGCTGAGCCTTTCCAAGGCTGCAAGAGTTGTGATGGGTTTGAAGTTTATCTTACTTGCGTTTGCACTTTAAACATTTTTTTTTAAAGAACTTACAGGAAGAACAAGAATTTATTTGCAGCAGGGTAACTCATATAGGATACAAGAGATCAAGATTACAGCCCTGGTACATATCAGGCAGATGAGGGACTGAAACTGGGGCCCAGTAAGTATCTAAAGCAACTAGTTAGTGGTCATTTCCACAACGATGAGATTTTCTTCCTTATTCTCTTTTTTTTTTAATTGAAATGAGAAGCTTAAAGTTTTTGTTAACCTTTGTATCCTTTTAGTTGCTGAAAGTTGTGTCAGAATCACATTCTTCTCTTCTCTTCTCTTCACTCTCCTCCGACCCACCAGAAAAACATTTCACTGTAAAACCAGATGAGTTTATCAACCTCAAAATTATTTTGCTTTCTACCAAAATCTATGAAAACTAAAGCTTTAAGAAGCCTGCTTTAGTGATTCACAAACAGGATAATACCTAACCTTCATCCACTATCATTAATTTGAGGCACAAAGGGCTATGTTACATTACTAAAGGAGTCCAATACTGGTGATGAATTTACATGCAGGCAGGCTTTGAATTTACATGCTCTTCTAAAAGCTTGAGAAATTACATAACACTCTTTTGTTCTTCTCCTACAACATTCCCCCCACAACAAAGAAACATTGCATCTGATCTCCATGGCTGTGTTTGTTATGGCATAGTCCTCAACAACATGGACACACTGTACTCCTACCTCACACACTGAACAACCTATTTCCCTCCCAACTGAGAATCATGGATGTATAGCAAATAAAGATGGTGTTGTCATATTAAAATTTCCAACAAAGAGTGGAACACAATACTTCCTCCAATTACATGAAGTTACCTTGGAGAATTGGGTTTTATCTCAATTTTTGGCATAAAGGACTGCAGGCAAGTAAGCACCCCAAATTTTTCACAGCTGATCATTTTACTTTTCTCATTTGATAAGAAAAAGAAAGGCAAGATTTTTCAAATAACTAATAATTATTTGGGGGGATAAATGACACTCTATTTCTCTTCACTGACAGCAATGTAAACACTGTTACCTCAGATGTAACAGATATTTCTGTTGTGCTTTCAACAGTAGGATGTGAATTTCAGAAGCGAGCATTCAAACACTACTAAAGCCACTCTCAAACACAACCCAAACCAATGTCTCTATGTTGTCCAGGCACATTGTTCTATAGCAACAGTCCAGTTCCTCAAGGATCCAGAAAGCATGTAAAAGTCCAAACACACAAGAAAACTCAAGATAGGCGCATTTCATAATTGCAGGCCCAAACTAGTTGACTGTGTGGATATTAGTTATTTTCTAATAAATTACATATAAATGAGAAGGATGAACAGAATTGCTACTATCTATAACATTAACATGTTATAATTCGCATGCTGTGCACCAGTGCATTCTTATCAATGGAATGCCTGTGCTCTGCAGTGTAATGTGAAGAAGAGACACACCAAATGCCTGTGTAGCAAATTAATACCTTTTGATTAAGTTAGCTATCTTTATTTTGCTGTTTCATAACTACTGAAAGCTTTGTTGCCCTTTTTGCTATATTAGCCATGATCAAAAACCACAACAGAAAAAAATTTCAATGAAAGTGTCATGAGAAGTAGTCTGTTTCTGATGAAGCTTCTTCAAAAATAGTAAAAATGCAACAGCTCCATTAGCAAAACAGCACCTGGTCCAGCCACAGGAGTAATCAGTTCAGACCTAGGAGGTCCTTGTTCAATGCTCCAGGACAGAATAGAACAGTAACTTGAACCTGAGCCTTTCACATTCCAGCTAAATTCCCAGAAATCTTTGTTTTCCTGCCAGCTGTAATCTATGTGGAAAGAGAGGAAGAGCGAGCACATTAACTATGTGTGATTGCAATGAACAGTTTTATATATGGCAGTAAAACTGTGAGAGTTTTAGCTTAGACATACTTGACACAAACAGTCTAGTTTTGCAAAACATGACTTTAAGAAAAGGGAGAAAATATGGAGCTGTGTTGTTTTTACAGGCCATTCCCCAAATTTAGCATGAAAAGCCTCTGGTGGGAAAGGTAGAATCTGTCTTTTGCTGTCACAATACTCTGCTACCATCACTGGATTTTGTTTAGAATAATATGGCCTTAATGCCCCCATCTCCTGTAGAATTGCTCAGACTGGTAGTTGATTAGAGCAGAGAGAGGTGCCAGTATTATCTGTGTTAGTGCTCCAGAGGTCATCCTACACTAACAAGACCGCCCCAGTCAGGGCTGACAGAATCCAGCTGTTGCACCTTCAGCTAAATGAGAAGAATCCACTTACGGCCAGGGATGTGTCTCAAAAGATTAACTATTCTAACCAGTTACTTTCCACCTCTGCAAAAGTGGCTGGCTCATCATTATTGTCCTCTTTTTAGCAGAGGCCTATGGTATACATGAAACCATTTACCTCTTTAACCTTGTGAACTGCAAGGCACCAAATACACATTATTTTAAATGGATAATACAGAGTTTTAACTTCACTGATTTCTGCTTAGAAGTGAGTTCATGTACCCCTGCAACAGAACGCAGTGCTCCACTTCAAAGAAATGTGTATGTGTATTTTTTCATATTAAAGCCGTGTACTAGAGATGCCACTCTACCTCTGTCTAGCAACAGTGCATCCCAGTCTGAATGATAAGTGAAATGACACAGGCACACTTGCAGTCATTTCATAGCGCAGTTACAATATACTCTGAAAAGCTAACATCCTTAGGTTGAGGCTTAATAAGTAAAAAATCCTTTAAAAATCTATAGTGTTAAATATCTTAGTCAGTGATGTTCTTTTTTATAGTACTCTCCTAGCAGCCTAAAACTTTTTCCTGCCCAGCTCTTTCTTATACACTATTTTGTGGGGTTATTTTTTGCTCTTTTAACAGGATGCAGGTCAACGTTGCTCCTGCTTCCAAGCTGCTCACTCGCTTGCATGTCAGCACCCGTGGGAATGTCAGCTGTGCTCCGGGGCTACAGATTTATTGCTTGGCCAGCAGAGGGTACTAGAGTTTTCTAATGACTTCACAGACGCCGAGGAAAACAATCGTGAGGTCAAAGCATACCTATTGTTTTGTTCCATGTCCGATTGACACTGATTACTATGGGTTGCTTTTTGGTACGGTGATGGGTTTTTTCTGGTTCATGAGCATTATGTTAGACAGGACACATCTCCAATTTTCTTCCATCAAAATGAACTTGCTTAACAAAAAGGAAAAGCCATTTAAGACTTGTTTTCTAGTTGAATGTGATTTAAACATGCAGAGGTTTTAGTGACATTAGAGTTCTTCAACAGTTTTAACACAACTTGGACTCTTTTAAATAATATATTATTAGAATGCAAACCAACAAAAAGGAGAAGACATTTTCAAAGCTTAAGAGAAAAATTGTGAAACCCATCAGAAGTGTACTTGAGAATATGAGACAAGCTTCTGTTTTTCAGTAGGCATTATATTTGTGAATTCATGGGAAGTCCTATTTCAGAAATAGATTCTATTTCTTCTTATCTGTGCTTTGATTTTGCTGATTAAGCTAATGCTTAAGGTATGAAATCAGCATAAATTCCTCATTTTATTGCCTGGTGATAAGAACATTAAAGTGAATGCACAAATAGAGATATGCATTCTCTTCAGCTTACTCCCGAAGAGAAACAAGCATATAAAGTGTGGTGGAAATGCCACAGAAAGGCTTTTCTAAGGTTTGGGGGTTCTTACTGTTTATTACAATAAAAATCCAGATTTTGCCTACATAGTTTTCCCTAGAACCTTCTTCAGTGGTTGGAGATGCAAGTGGGATTGATATCACAAGAACCAAGGAAGTGAAATTTGAGCAAACAGTATGGAATAACATCTTCAGTTATTCAATGGTTGTAGAGACATAAGGGATCACACCATCATGTAGTCTGACTTCTTACATAACAGAAACCATGGAATTTCACCCTGTAATTCTTATACTGCATCCGATAAAAATATGATTGAATTACAGTATAGTGTTTAGAAAGGCACCTGGACTTGATTTTAGGAGTCCAGGTATAATGTTTGCTCCTAACACTCAGGTCATTCTAAAATGGGATGTAGGCACCTAATTCACTTAGGATTTAATATTTTAATTGCCTCTTTTAAAATGGCTGCCATGACTGGCGTGGAACCATAACCATATACAACTAACTTCCAGTTTAATATTGCCTACAATGTTTTTTAAAGAAAGGGAAAACAACATGAAACTACTGAAGAGCTTACTGTTTATTAGACATTATAAGAGAATCTTCACCTCTGATTTATCCTTTCTAAATGTTATTTTTTATTAGAAGATGTAAATAATAATTTCTTGCAAGTGTACGTAGGTGACTGATGCAATGTGAAAAATAAAAAAGAGTCCAAATCAGAAAAACACTGAAACATCTCTTTAACGTTTATAAGTGAAAAACTATAATTAAAAATAGAGTCATGGAAGACGATATTCTGCCTCTCTAGTGCTGGTGTTTTGAAAAACCCTAGGAAGCAATGCATTTATGCTCTGTACCAGGCTAGATAGTTTTGAGAACAGTATCCACATCCTGAACTAGAAATGCATATACTGTGATTTCTCTCTCTCTACATGGTTCCTAGTGATGTTTCTTGCAGCCTTTAGTTTAAATTCTTAAAACACTTTCCAGAGCTGTAGTTGACCATGCATATGCAATCAACAAACAACATCTATGAAAACAATATCTCTTAACACTGAAGCTGGGAGAGGACAAGGTGATAGGTGAAGAGATCTCATATCCTTTCTTATCTGCTGTGTCAAGCTGGATAACTTCATGAAAAGAAGCAAACACTCACTCTGTGTGCTACAGAGTCATCTTTAACACTACTCAGGTAAGGAAGAACTTCTCCTTCTGCTTACCATACAGTTAGGATACATCTCAAGGCACTGTCTTTGCCAAGTACCACTTGTCTGTAGGTACAAAGAAGAGAATGATGTACAAGAGGCATTGCCATCAACTTTGCTGTTTAACTTAAAGTCAGAGATGCAGGGAAAGAACACATCTTAAACAAGAACAGATCTGCAGTAAACATACACTTGAAAAACACAAGGTGAAAGGGCTTTTCCTACTCCTATTGTAACTGATGTTGAGATGAAGGTACTGCTGGAGGGAGTAATTTTTCCAAAGCAAAGTAGGAGGAATAAAGCATGGCATCTACTCTGAGAGATATCAGAGAGAGGCTAGAGTTCAGTAGCTGTAGCATTTGTTGGAACACTGTGAAATGTACGTGTCATCCTCTGGCTCTTCATCACCTTTTGCTGAGAAGGCATCCTCCTACTCTTGCTCCTACTAGTGTGATGGCCAAATCACTGTGACCGAGTCTGCAGCCCCCATGTAGCCAGAGAGGGAGAGAGGGTATGAGCTGGGGTGTGCTGCCTCACAAGCCTTAAGCTTTCCAGTTCACTTTCCAGATATTATCTGAAGTTAAGATTGAACTAAAAGAGGTCAAATGTAAGCTTCCTAGAGGAGCACAAGCATCTCAGAGAAGGATTGCGGCACACACCTGTGGAGAGCAAGGGAGTTGACAATGCTTGAAACAGTGTCAGATGTTTGTTTCCTGGACATGAATCAGAGCCCTTAATTTCTTTGTGATTGAATTCTCCATCTATGATTACACATAGCGAGGACATCCTGTGATGAGAATAACCATGCCAAAGATTGGGAGATCCTCAGATCATGCGATAAATAGATGCTTTAAGTTTTTATTTATTTAGAAAGCAGCATGAGAGGAAAGAAAACATGGTTGTAGAGGACTTGTGTAGAGCAAGTACAGTTGAGGTCTAGTAAAATTGTTGGAATACTCGCTTTCAGAATGAGAAAAGAGAATTAACATGCCAGATAATACAGGGCATATCCAAAAAAGCAGGGGGGAAAATTGAGAATGGATGATATGACTTTGGATAAAAATTAGTAGGGAAAAGGAAAACACAAGTCTGTACAGAAAATAATATAGACATGTAAATCATAGATTAAAATAGATATTTTCAATACATAAAATAAATTACTGAAACATCCTTACCTACAAACAAATACATTTTATATATCCTAACTATCCTTCAAAATTGAGTAAGAACTGAAATTTTTCTGTTACACATTGATGTTTTTGAGGATTTACTTGGTTGTTTTCATGGGAAATTTCTAGAGAACTCTATGTCACCATTTAGTCATAAGTAAGAATAGAAAATTGCAGAACAGAGGGAATATTTCTTGTTTATTGAGACTCGTAGGAAAGCAACATGTTAAACTGGAAAATAAGACAGCTGAAAATGTTAGCTCAATAAAAGCCATCAGATATTGTTTATGGATTGCAGTGAGGTTTTGTTATTATTTTCTTAATTGTTCCTGCATTACCTCTGGGCATGTGACGATAGTTTATGCTGTTATGTTGTCAAGCTTCTGATAAAGGGAAGGACTGTTTGTTTAGACTGTGTAGCTCTTCACTTTAATTCACTCTGGCTCCAGTGTGACATGTTAAAACTACTATCAATGGAAAATCCAAATTTCCCAGAAAGACTTAAAAGAGCAACCTCAGTGAACTGAAATCATCTCCTCTTAAAGCTAATTACCTTAGTATACTTAAGAAAGTAGTGCTATATGAAATCTGTTTCTTTAGACTCTCTTCTATTTTGTTAAATGCCTCAGGTCAATATGAATAATTATTGTTTGCTTTTATTACACTTTTTTCATTATTCATTTACATGTCTGTGAAAGGACATAAAACTAAAATAATCCAACAAATTAAGAGTAATTTTTGAGACAGGCATTCATAATTAAAAAACAAACAGAAAATATTTTCACCTTTCAGTTTATTTTATTAAAAAGGAAATACTGTGAGATTTCCATTTAATAGGAAGCTTTAAAGCATTAATGAGTCTCCCAGGGCAGTTATTGCAAGTAAATATGGAATGCTTCCAAAATCAAACACATTCTACCATTTTCTGTTACCTAAGGGCTGGATTTAGGAAAAGTATGCATTGAAGGCTAACGAAAGCAATATGTGATTCTGCATTCTATGTCATCTTCTTTCAAGAGTCCACCTAATACCATTAGCAGGGTGAAAATTTTCCCCAATCCCCAAGGATGGGCTTATAGTAGATTATTTTGACTGACCCAACCATAATTTTGGCAGTGATTTTAAGTCCCCACATCCCAGTGATTTTATGACCTCACAGGAGCTGTCTTTTACAAGGGCTAACCTGGGAGACAAATCAAGAAGTTCCTTAACTCCAAGGCCTGCCAACTTTACTGTAACACAAGGGCTGGGCTATGCGCTACCAAGTCTTGGGATAAAAGTGAAAAAGAAAGATTGAGGAGGGTGTGCGGGGCAAGATCTTTTAACAGAGCTTGCTATCACCCTCTGCAAATCATATATTCCACTTCCATTTATTTTGATATAAATTAGGCACTGGTTTCCCAGACCTATTAAGAGAGTCCTTTCTTTATCAGTGTTATTTGATTCAGCTCACCCTTTTGCATGACTCAGTCATGAACATACCGCCTCCTCCACACCCACTCAGACTGGAGTTGTGTTCATCCTTCTCTAAATATGTATTATTGAGACACGGTCAAATGCATTTTCTCCCACCTGTCTTGTACTCATTTCATTTTAGCAGTTGCATGCAAACAGTTGAGACATGAAAATAAAACAGGAATTATACAGAAAAGTTCATTTCTTTAAAGTGAATGAACAATAGGTCACTATTCCCACACTTTCTAATCCTGGATTATCAACAGGGAAAATAACCACTAGTCTCTGATATTGCATATTTAGTACAAGCCAAGAAAAATTAATGCAAAGGTTTTAAAGCAAGTTTTTCAGTTACTATTTTCTTTGCATTGTCCCGCATATGAAGAAAAACACTGCCACAGCAAATAAAACTTAAAATCAAAATCCAGACATTTCTCTGCAAGCAAACATAATCACTCACCTATCTTCTCTATCTACTTGTCTGTTACTTGCCTCACCATAATTTGTCAAGCTCTTTGGACAAAGATTAATTTGGGGCAAAAAGTAGTAAAAAGAAATCTCAGAATACAGTCTTCCTTCTTTCTACACAAAGCTATTGGTTATACTATAAGCAGCTTGTCATGCTGGGTATCTACACCAGCTAGTTTTGTAATACCTCTTAAAGCTCAGTACTGATGTTCTGGAAAAAGAGGAAATAAAACTGGTGTAGAAAGACTGCTACAGAATAAGACATCTAAAAGAAAAGGAGGGGTATTTAGCTATGCTATTTTTCAGAGGTAATCTAAAAATCTACAACTAGGAAGCTGCAGCTCACCCTAAACTCTTGTTATTTTAGCCCTGACTACACAGAATGCTCTATATAGCCAAAAAATCTCTTAAAGAAAAAAAAAATCTTTGTGAACTCCTGGCTACAGTGTCTTCTTGCAAAAAAGAAATACACTATTAGTAACATAGAAAAATAATGCCCTTATCGATGTGACCTTTCAATTCTTTTTAGTATCATGGTAATGAAGAAATAGATTGATTCCCTGTGGCTTGTATAATAAGGGCTATATAGTTTTTATCCTTATGTAACAATGATAAGAATGATAATACTTTGCTTTAAACTCTTGTGACTAGCCCTATATTTCATCTCAGTAGCATTTAATGAGTATCTTAATGGATTTTGAAAGATTTTCTTTTTAGATGGAGAATAGTCATCTCTTTGAACAGGATCCGAAAAGCAACTTACATGAACAAGAATCAAAACGACTTGCACCATAAGAAAAGTTTTGAACACAAGAACATTTAGAACTTATCTTGAAAAGTATGATCAGAAATGAGGTATCTCAGATGAGGTATATGAGATATAATGAGATATAATGAGATATACAGACTAAACTGCTCCTTGTTGCTTAGGCAGACAAACCTAAAATCTTGTATGCAACAAATGCACATTAATGTTTCCGTTATCTCATGTTTCCTTTTTGCCATTTTGCATCTATTAGTTAAATTCACTGCTCTTATAGCAAACCTGCAAAAAATCCTGCAGCAAATCCATATTTCTTCAGAAAAAAAAATACTAGAGTAATTTATTATGTGGATACAGTTTGAGTTTAGCAATTAATTAAAAAAAAATTGTGGGTGCACACAAAAGCATACTACATATACATGTTTAAACAATATAGTATGTGTTCTCATGAGCCACATAAAAGGTAAGCTTAGTGTGTGGTGTTGTAAATCTGAAATACGATATAAGATTAGTGACAGTTATTGGAGATAAGAATCCGGTAGAGTTCTGTATAGTAGATTTGATATGTATGCAGATATATGAATACTCAAAAGAACTTTGAAGGTATATTCCTTCTTCTTTTTATTTCTTTTTAAAGAAAATGTGGCATATCATGCAAAAATTTTATACATTTTGAGAATTCTTTCACAAGTATCTAGGCACCATGGTAGGAAAGTTTTTTAAAACAAAAGAAGAAAGGGAACAGAAAAGACAGATGGACTTCAAATCTGAAGTAATGCAGAAGCAAATGACAGCTGGTGATATCTGAAAGTGACTGGACTGTTGATTGTCATCAAGTAAGTTGCCTAAATTTTAGACAGACCAGGAAAAAGTTCGTTGAATTCTTTTGGGGTTTTTGTGACTAATTAAAATATGTTTTATTGCATGTTTTGACTTCTGATTGCATCTTGAACATACCTGTACTGAAGACTTTAGTAGCTTTGGGGGAGACCTTAGCACACAATTCTCTCAGGGCTAGTTCACAAAGTTATTAGTGTCTTACTTTGAACCAATAAATTCATGCCTAACTTTGTAATTCCAAAGGTCCTTAGACAGGGTGAAAAAATAATGGAGACATTCTGGTATAATCTCTGGCTTGTCTGGGACTGATCTCTTGGAGAAAGTCTGGGTTTCTATTGTGTGGACATTTGCGGTTGGAGCTGAAAGAAAGGCAGGATTCCAGGAATGGGAAAGTCTGAGAACAGCTGGAATATGGATCCACAGATGCTGTGACAGCATCCAGAAATATCTGTGGTATGACTGAAATGGTGGAGGGATGATGAGGCAAAATTATGCCCTTGTTTCTGCACCTCACCTTAAATCCTTGCTGAAACAGAGCCTGGGGTTCTGTTGTTTTACAGTATTTGAAAAAGTAAAATACAGGATTAGACCTTAATGTTATCATAAAGAAATATCTGAAAAACATCTTGCAGTCAACACAGGAAACAATTTAAAATATAAACTTTGCAAGTACTATTTAAAATAATTTTAATTAAAACATTCTGGAGGCTAAATTTACTAGTAATCATTCTTTAAAATGTACTGATGTTCAATATTTAAATTTAAATGCATAGCTGAGCATAACAAATACATTCCTATGTGCTTAATTAGCATAGTCCGTCCAATCAATTCAGATTTCTCATTCTCCAGTCTCAAGAATAGACTAATCATTGCATATAGTCCTCTGGTTTCTTCCAAGCTTGGAAAAAACCCAAAAGCATCCCATTCTTTTGATCTCTTTTGTCGAAGAAGTACTGAGACCACCAAAGCCAGCATTATTGCAGACCGTGTGCTGCCTGGTCTTCAGTAACTGGTGAGAGCAAAACTTTTGTAGTCTCGGCAGTATCAGCGCTACCAGCGTTAGAAGACTCATCTTTAAGTCTTGTTCAGCTGAAGATCCTGGTACAAGAATAGGCATGGATGGTGAACTAATAGCTCTTTCTGCCTACATTTGTAATCATGCTGTTCTTCTTATAGTTAGCTCATGTGCCCAAAGTGATGAGGTATTTCCTGCTGGGCAACCATCTGTTACTGAGCTCTCCAAAAAATTTTCACGGTATGTTCAGTAACTGTTCTATCCAACTTCTGGGTGCTTTCTGGCTTGCTTAGGCTGCACTGCCAAGGTCATAGAAATTCAGAGTTTCTAGTCCATACCTGAAGTTTCCATCCTCTACTTTTCCTCTCTTTGGATTGAACAAAGTCAGGATAAAGCCTGTGAATTACATGATCAGTCTCAGTTCATTAGCCTTGTTTTTCCCCTGACTTTCACTGGTATCCTTTCCATTATCTGCCTTAATCTGATGATTTAACAATTATTAGCCTTCCTCAGAAGTTGTGTTGACAGTCATTTAAATATTCATTGTTCTTGAAAGAATGAACCAATATTTCATCTGGCTATTCAGTCCGATTTGGAGTTTACTGCTGAAACAGAGAAGCTTTACTTTTGGCTAGGTCCTTCCCCTATGCTTGTGCCAGATTTACTCTCAGCCTTTGACACTGGGATATAAATCTGAAGCTATCCAGTTATTTTCAATATTTACAAAACTTTTGTTCTACTACTGAAAAAAAAATAAATTACCCAGTCCAAAAAAAAATATAAAAAAAGAAAAAAAAAGGAAACAGAACATTTGTTAACAGAAAAAAAGTTAAATGAAACACAGTTAAATGAAATAAAAGTTACACTGCTGGAGTGTGTAAACACCATAACCTGATGGAAATTCAGTCTGGTAGGTGTTATGCAAACCTCCCAACCAGCTAGTTTCGTTGCTGTAAGACACTGCCTAAGTTTTCATTAAAAGATTTGGCCTTGGTCTTTAAGGTCAGATCCCAAGAGGCTATTTGCTACTAGATGCATGTAGTCTAGCCTGCATCTACTCAATACTTATATCAATTTCCAGGAAAAAAAAAATCTGATTTCAAAATTTTCAACATCTAAAAAGCATGTGGCAATAACTACTGAAAAGAGAGAAGAGAGTATAATGCACAGCATCAGAAGCAGTACCATTGCTAAGAAGAGAGCTGTACCCATTGATGACCCTCATCTCTGCTGACAGTGTTGTCTAACAGCCTAACTTCAGTCACACGTGGTCACATCTCATCATACATCCCACTGACCAGTCTAAGCTTTGGAAAAGTCTAGAATATAGAATTGGGATGACAGGCAGCAAAGTGTCACAACATAAGATTTCACAGGAGGTGGCTCAGATTTTACATACAGTGCGGTGCAGGCTTCAGACACTAACAGCTTCATGCTCTGAGTAAAAGAGGTTAAAGACAACATTAAAAAGACCAGCTTGGAAACAGAGGAATGATTTTGATTATGTCCTCTCAGCAGGACCTGCTGTCCCTCCTGCTGCAAACTCTGCAAACAGCATTTCTGACTCATTTTTCCTTATTACTAGGCTATACAAATTTACTTTTGGAACCATCACAAAACTTTTAATTCCCTGTTAATCCTATGGTGTGGCAAAAGCACCTCTCACTGTCTGGAAATGAGGGAACATTTCCATGAGCTGCAGATGCCAAAATAAGAGGGTGAGAAGGGTTTCGTTAAAAATGGATGAGGACACCCTGGACTTAGATTACTCCTATCAGAAGGAGGCAGAAGACTTTAGTAACTCTCACAGACAAGTTTTCTCCCTGGCAGCCCTCTGAAGCCACCTTAATAAAAGTTCAGGCTTGCCCTTCTAAAAGTGGCACTGGTCCTTTAAGATTGAGGAAAGCTCTGTGACACACAGGTCACTCCCTTCCACAAGCATAAGGCTCTCAGGCAGGCTGAGAAAGAGGAGGACTAAGAGTGAGGCTGGGTATCCAGATGAATACACTGCTTTGGAAAGTTAATTTCCTTCTATCCAGCCCTCATTTAGATGCTGGTGGTCAGCTGGACCATGTCCTGCTCTCAGAATTTGGCCAAGTATGCATATTTCCTGGAATTTTTGTTATAATCTTGAAACAAAGGTCAGTGTAAGAAAACAGGCTATGTATCTGTCCCTTTTCCTCCAGAATTAAAGCTCTTTTGTTAGTTTTCAAGAACATGACCATATAAGATTTACTTCCCTATCTTCAAAGTGTGGTCATTTGGCACATAGTAATGGCTCTGCAAGCTCTCCAGCTGACTAATCTCAAAGCAACCCTGTTAACTTACCCAGTGTCTGACTTTACTAACAGACCAAACCACAACAAACCATGCCCTGTGCCTTGTGAAAGAGATGCTGCAGCAGAGGAGAGGGAGTGGTATTTCATCATCTGGAAGTGTCAACAGAAGCCTCTGCACTGGTACCAGAGCTTACAGGTTTTCAGTCGGCACCATATCAGCAACTGGAACTAACTCCCACCAAAAATGCTGATCTCAAATTGCAAAACCTGCATCAAAACTAACACCAGAAATCAGAAGGAGGCAGTTATGAAAATGATCTCCTTTACTTGCCGTCTGTGTAAGAGCATATGTTGTACCTGTGTCATCTGTGAATAAAGCTTGACTGTAATTTAATGTGTAAAAGCCGTCATATTTTTCTGTCAGGAGTCAGGACTCCCCAGTGTACACTAATATGTAAAATGCTTTGTAGCTGCAAGTTCCAATTGTATATGCACATATGTCAGCCCTTACTGAGGCTCACTAAGTCATTGTCAGGCAGATGTTGTTTTGCCAGGTGTGCTTTTGTAGAGCTTACAGCTGGATAATTATTCTCCAGAGAGGATTTTTAAATTGAAGATGGGCAAACCTCAAAAGGTTTAGAGGTTCAATTAAATAAGCATCTAAAAGTGTGGATGCTTATTTGAACCAACTCAAGCCCCACAAAATAAAGTTGCAGGCCTTATAGAATAGATGCTTTTGCAAGCTTTGTTGTAAGTATGACAAATGTATATTTTTCCTTTCAACAATAACATGTTACATTTACAGATTATTTTAAATCATCTTTTTGCAAGCTACGAAGTTTTGATTCAGTTTTGTATAAAGCTTTGAATCAGTTTTATTTTAGTAAAATATTTTGCCCAATCCCTAGTTTAAAACCTTGCGGACTTCATTGAATTCGATTTGAAGTAGGTGGAAAATCTCCTATTATTTTGAGTAAAAAAGGGAGCTCTGAGCTATGTGTCTTACAAAATAAGTCTAATGCAAAAAGCAGAAACTCTACATAGAAATAAGACTTTAACTTGTCTACGTATTTCAGTAGGAGAAATAGATCATTGCCACCCATACCAGTGGTTCAAAAGTCACTTTTTCATTCCTTAATGAGAGAGCACTGAATTTGTAACTGGGGGGAGCTCAGTAAAATGCCTCACTTTTATGCTGTAAAACATTAACCTAAGAGAGAAGCAGCTAAGTTTTTGATAGATCATTACTTTCATTCAGGCAATTTGCAAGATTGGATGTTATCTGTGGCAGAAATACTTCCTTTTGGTTTTCCACAACAAAACAAATATGATCCTTCCTGTTTCACGTGGTAAACATTTTAGAGTGCTTTACAGATTATAAGTGATTTTTCCCAGGCAATAAGAATAGTTTGACCTGATGACTGGAATTGAGGGAATAATTCCTAATGGATAATTCATTAAATAGTTATGGCTTATTTCTTCATCTAAAGATATCCCCTCAGAGGAAACAAGAAAAGGCGATAGAATTTGCCATCAAGGTTAATAGAAAATTCTTTTCAAGTCAAGGTAATTACTCAAAACTATTCTCTCCAATTAGTAGTTATTTACAATTCTATGTTGGTAACATCTAACAGTATTTTTTCATGCTTAATAATTCAAGAACACTTAAAATACCTCCAGCATTGTTTCTGTGATTTTTTTCCTGTAAATAAAGAAAATTTTGCCTGGAAGAAGAGATATTTCTCAAAAGTATATGAGAATTTCACACAAAAATATTATAATTGTCAGAACTACTTATTGTGATATGCTAGCAAATATCTGGATAATATTTTTGTAGAATGTAAGCAATTCAATTAGAACCATAATAGAGAACCATAACTAGCTGGATCAAAATGAGTAAAAATACAATTACTTAAACTGGACATGAAAATTCATTAGAAGAAAACAATCTGGAAACCATACAAATGTGTAAAAAGGAATTGCACAGTTCTATGTACATTTGGCTATGTTCATACCTTTTAAGTAGGTCCTAAACAAACATTGTAGGACAACCTCTATTTTGACACACAATTTCTCAAAGACTATCTCAATGCTATTACCTTCATTAACCTCTGTTTTCTGTATTATCTGTATGTAGATGACCAAGAACTCTGTAGACGCTTCTCAGCTGTCACATATATCGCATTATATATTTTGTCATTCAGTAGACTAATGCTGAAAGAAATGTGAAGTATGTATAGGACTAAATCAGAAAAGACTGAAGGGCTGTGAAAAAGAGCTAAATCCCAAGAATGATTCTGCTTTCAGGTAAGAATATATTTCCAAAAACATCTAGTGTACTGTGTGGTCCTGAGGTCATGATGAGCTTATCACTGACACTAATACCTCAAAGAGATGCAGTCACATTGGTTAGTCTTCAGCTAGTAAGACCTTTTTACAGGTTCTGTTTGTCTGTTAGTTGGCTTACGTTAATTCATGTACTGTTTATCCTAATGTTAGACTTCTGTTAAGCAGCCTAGATAGATCTCCAATAGAATTTAAAAAGAGATTACAATTAGGAGGTTAAGAGAAGTATCTTTTCCTTTCCTGAATGTCACACTTCTATTCACTTTGCAAGGACTCTTTACTTCCTTTCTTGTAAAAGCTCTGTACAAGAAAGAGCATAAAGAGGTGAAGAGGATGTTTCAGCAACTAATACACAGAGACATCTAAGAACAGATCCTGAGCCAGTCAATATTCTGAAGAAATCTTTGTGGTCCATAAAATTATTTGATAAGATTTGCTTACTGAATTTTAAAAATTGCTTTAAAATGGTTCAGTTACAGTAAGCTTATGTTCAACAGTTTGCAAAACATGTAGAAAACATTTCAGATAGCCAGGTCTGCATTTTGGATTTATAATAAATTCCAATCCAGGTGAGTATCGAATGATTTTATGTTTTGTTAACAACACTGTGGGCAACTGTGGTAATTCCTGATTAATCAGGATGTGAAGTTTGAGAGTACATTCAATAACCTGCATAGGATTCAGATATACCACTACCCATATTGTTAATATTATCTCACTTTTTTTTTTTATTGAATAACAATGCTTGTGTTGGTGGCATTCTACTTTTTTTTTAAGGTCAGACTCTAGTAGTATTGTTTAGAAGACTTAAAAAGGGAAGTAATTTCCTGTAGAATAAATGTATGAGTTATGAGAAATGGATACTTTTATTCATAAAGATGTCTAGATAATTTTCTCAGTCATGTTATTAATTCTGATTTATCAAAATTTCAGGTTGCAGCAATGAAATGGCTTCTCCATGGCAAAGTCTGTCCTAGAAGTTCAGGTCTAGTTCTACTTCATTAACTACATTTTACCACAAAAGGTCATTCATGGGGAAATAAATAAATAAACAAAGCGGCAGTTGTTATGATAGGTGATGGACTGACAATTGTAGAAAACATACCATGTTTGTATTCTTCTACTGAAAAAAAATGGACCAATTGTATTTGCTTCCTTTACATAATAAAATATTGTTTGTTCTTTCCAGGGCTGCCCTTTATTTTTAAATGAAAAGTGAACTTTAAGATAAGGCTATATTTTCAAAAGTAAAAGGGTTTTCCTTATCTCACTTCCTGACACTCTGCTTTAGCTGTCTTTTCTGTTAAAAAAATCTTTTGACCTTTTAAATGACTAGAACTGGAGATAAAACATCACAGAGCTCTGTGATCAAATAATTTTCAGTTGTTCTATCTGTATCTTAACATAGTGAGATGTACAAAAATGCCATATTTAAACAGCATCGGTCTGACTTCCTGTCATTTATGTACAAAATTTTCTGATGATCACAGAAATCCTTGATAAAACTGACTTGTAAAAGAACTTTTTTTCATTTTCTTTTCTTTTGCTTGGAATTTTTTCCTTTATAATGCCACAAAAGCTATGGAAAACCTTGATCTTTATTCAGAATGTTATGAAAAAAACCCCAACAAAACACAACAAAACATGTGAACTTATCTCATTAGCTTAGAAATTAGCTCAATGATAAATCAATGTGCACCTGCTAAAATAATTGTCTCTTCCTGGTATTTTCCATAATACTCCTTTACTGTGCAGTGTAGGTAAATCAGCTGTCTTTTAAGCAGACCTGATGGCAATTAAATTTGATGAATAGCTGCTGTGATTCCAAGGTATTAGTCTCTCTTCTTTCAACCTTGCTATTAATATGAACTTTCAACAGAAACACAATGTTGTAAAATGTGGAATCTGAAGACAGCCAGAAGATGTTTAAGAAGACAAAATAAGAGTAAAGGTCGTAGATATCCTTTTAAAAAGTTGAATAAAAATGAATTGAGGGCCAGGAAGATCAGACAGAAGAGCTTCATCTCTTTAACCAGACTTAAGGGTTAGTCTTTGTCAAGCAGTGATAAAATGGATTAGATATGCTGGCAGTGTGGCCAAGATGATTCAGGTCTTCCTCTTGTGAGAGATTCTTGGGATTTCTGTTACACGCACAATTTTTTTACAGATAAACTTCGTTAAAAAACACAGCCCTACAGCTTAATCATACCAGACATATCTAATACAGGTTAAAATGTACTGCAATAAAGAGCACAGACCAGTAGGGGCCTAAGTGATCAGTCAACTGCATATTGCTGTCCATATACACAACCTCCAAAGAAGTTTAAAGGAAACACCTTGAGACTTGTGTGGATTTTTATTAACCATGCACTGTGAATTGATGGGGTGCTGGTGAAAAACAAACATAGGCAGAGAAAACATGCAGTCTGCTCCGCACAAGAGCTCTTTATTGACAGTTTATGACACAGACTTGCAGTGGCCCGATACTGCTCCTATGACCTTCACCTTCCAAAACTTCAGGCATTTTGAGACTTTGTTCATCCTGTGAGGGCCTGCCTGGCCTCGTCATTGCAACATTCTCTTCAGTGTTGTTCTGAGAATCTGCCATGAGCACTGGAGACAATTACACATGTTTTTTGCCATCTCTTGACCTAAATTTCTGCCAGCTTTGCTTTCCTAATCTGCACAGAGATCTAGCTCAGGATTGTGCCAAATTACACATGGTTGACTAATAACGAGGTCTATAGTTAAAACTTGGAGCTGGCACTCAAATTCCACACTCACATTGGTCCAAATTCAAAATAGATTGCAAAGGAGGAAAGGATATATTTAGCCTTTTTTATTTTTTTTTCCCCAGGAGTAAGGAAAAGTATTACAAGAAATAAAGCTGCTAATTCTTATTTCTACAGCTTTTGAACTCCTTTGGTTTTCTGTTCTGTTAGCTTGAAATTAGAAATTAAGAAGAATAGCTAATCAGTTAAAAGTCTATACATACATATCTTTCAGTAAAATGAAAATAAGTATGATTGATTTTGTTACCAGTGTATTAAATTAGTTAGTAAAGGAATCTCCCTTGATCCCAGTACACCTTTCTATGCTGTGTTCTGTCAAATGTTTTGCACTAGCTTTCTTTTGTATTTTCATTGTATCTTAAACAAAGCTGTCAAGAAAGAGTGAACACAAAAAATTTTGGCTATATGCTATAAAGCCAAGGCAAAATGTAAAAGATCAAATGAAAACTTGCTTCAAAGAAACCCAACATTACTACTAGACTTCACATTATCTAACAGTACTCAATAAACCAAAATTGAACAGAGCAGTGAGATAGTAACTACACGCTAAGTTCTAGGGGAAATTTTTCTGAGTGATCAAGCTATTCGAAAGCCTGCAGAGATTAAAGGCCTACAGGAAAATTCAATTTTCCTTACCAGAGTGCGGCTAATGCATCTTGCCAAATCTGTCTTGAGAACTAGAACAGGGAATACCCTCCCAGCAGCTATATCTATAGATTCTTCAACTTGGGCTTTTACTCACAATCAACATTCTGCATTTCTGGGGCATGGTCACATTTTTCCTCTATTTAAAGAGTTCTCACATGCATGAGTTCAACAATGGATGTTAAATATATGTTATTTAAAAGAACCTATAATGCACAAAATTTCAACCAAGCCATTGAAATATGGCAGCCAATAAAAGACAGTCAGCAGGAACCAAGACCTTTTAAGTATCAATTCCTGCATAATAATAAATCCATATAAGCTGTGGCATTTTTCTTCCCCTTTTTCTTGCCTTTAGTCTCAACATTACAATATTTGTAACACAATACATTTTTTTTAATTAGTGGATAGATATATGGTTTGTAGAACAACCAAATATCACTGTCAGGCAATTCTGTACAAGAAATTACTACTGGGTACAGTACTTACAGTCCATGTACTACAGTACCTGGTCTCCAAAAGTGGCATGCCTATAAAAGATTATGAAAATGAAGATAGCTTCAGAATTTGCTTATTTTTTAGCTAAGGGATTTCCTGAACCAGAAATAATTTCTGTATGTATAGTCACACCAAAGAGTTTGTTTCTCTGCTAACACATCAACCCTTTTCACAAACCATGGACTTTTTCAGCATTTACAACATCCATTGGCAAAGAGTTCCAGAGATGAACAGCCCAACTGCACAAAAAACCTCTTCTCCTTCTGTTTGCTTTAGTGTTCTTTAGTCCCAATATTCAAAGAAATAATAAACAACTGATGCCTTTTTAACTTCTTCATGCCAGTCACAAAGGCTTCTTTCATGTTCTCCCTCCTCATCCTGTTTCTTTCCACAATTTTTTCTTTCTTTTTTTCTAAGAAAGCCTTTCCTTGCTTTGAGACAATCCTGTCACCCCTTTCTGAATATTTTCCAGATCTAGTCTATTTTCCCTTGAGATTCTTCCAACTTCATCTTCATTTCTGAGACCAATTTGCCTTTTTTTCTTTTAAGATCTTAAAATCCAGTAGCTACCCAAATTCTTTCTTATAGAAGATATTGATGCTTTTTGAATGAATGTTGAATTTTCTCCATGGCTCCAATGAACGCGTCTTGGACTCCTGGCTTACGTGATTTTTGCTTTCTAGGCTAAAATTATGTGTCATGGTATTAATTAATTTGTGACCCTTGAACTAG
>JAVSBS010013724.1:0-42309 GCA_033124195.1 Coracias cyanogaster | reverse complement strand
TTTGTTTTGTGCATATATATATATATATATAAAATATATATATATATATTTTTAAATACTGTCATTTTCAAGATGGCTGGATCTCTTTATATGACTGACATACTGAATCTTTGATGTTGATTGCAGAAGGGATTGTAGACTAAGCAATAGACAAAGTCTTATTTTTTTTCTTGTGGTAGAACAAGATAAAAAGGACTTCATTTTCAAGATAAAATGGAAAGAGAAACAAGAAACATCTAAGTATCTGTCATTTCATCTAGGTAAAGTTTCTGTCTCAGAATTATCAGAACTGGTGTTGCTCACAGACAAGACCTATAAGTCATTGTCTATTAATGAAAAATTTAAGTATAAGCAAACAGCAGTTTGCGACTTTCATCGTGAAGATGTAAGTGTCACGCATACTGGAATATAAAAGTCAATCTGCTGTATTTTCATTTTCACAGTGCGACATAATATTTTTCTTTTTTTTTAATGGGGAAAAAGCATTTTAAGGAACAGAAGAAAAATCTAACCCACTTAAAATTCAGCATTCAAAAGCATATACATCTGAGCTGATGTAAATTCATGACACTTAAATTTTGGCACAAGTTAACATTTTTCTCTTTTTCCCACTGAATAGCAAGTACAAGCAGTTCTTTCTGCCTGCCTATTTAAACAGGGAACTAGCAGTATCAGTCCAGACAGAGTAATGTATGGGGTTTTCCAGACAGAGTAATGTATGGGTTTTTTTCCCTACACTTTGAGTTATTTAATAAAACCCTTTTCTGAACAGGTTCCAGTTGTGATTAGTTACAGTGAAAATAGTGTCTTCTTGAAAAAGGTGGTTTAAAACAAAAGAAATAAAGTATTCAAGCAAAACAGAGTTAGCCAAATCTAAAATACTGTCAAAGCTGAACAACTTAATACATCTTTTTTACATTTCCTCTTAATGTTTAACTACTTCTCTCAAGATCTGTGTAGGTATAAACTTGGAGATAGGGAAGTTTTACATCATAGGATACCAAACTAGGGTTTGGCGTATCTTTTGTGATGCCTCAGATTTGCCGTAGGCTTCCTGCATGACATCGGTCATGTTACTTAGTATTTCTGGGCCTCATTATTTAACTATGTCTATTCATGAAAATGACATGTTAATAATTTTTCGTTCTGTCTTTTCAATGTCTCATTTATTCTCAGTAATATACTTTGATGAGATGTGGTATTTTTTCTGTGGCCTGAATGTGATAGAGTAATGATAAAATTATGGTACAGTCTGTGAAATTGCATGGAAGTGGAACAGTCTATAGTATTTAAGTGTTGGCAATCAAGGTGGGTTTTTTTTAACAAAGTACTCAAGTTTTCAAATGTCTTGTGCAATATCATATGTAGTATCGAGACACTGTATCTAAATACACTGTGTAACATGAACCTTTCTTAGGTAACCCTTAGTAGAATCTCACGGCCCCTAAAAGTCACACCAATAATATTTTTTTTAAATAGTGCTTTCTGAGCTCATGTTGTTTAAAGTTGTTCTAGTCATCTTAAAATATGTCGTGAAAAATTCCGCATTCCCTTTATCTTTTTTTTTCTAGGTGTTGTAATAGAATTTTTTTGAAAAAAAAAAACCCAAAAACCAAAACAGCAAACATTGTCTTCAGATTTTCAAATATTTTTTCCTTTATAGGTCATTTGCTTTAACAACACTGGAAGATCTGGGTAGTATCATAGTCTGTGTTTCATAAACACAGACTGGTTTAATTCTGTCCCAGTTTATGTGACGGACTAGACGTCTCTGATTGATAGATTTGGAGCAGGGAGAACACAGGAACTGACTTTATAGCATTCTACACTGTAGTGGAAGTGCTATTGTTCAGCTATGCACATGCTGCTTGTCTTGACTTTTTTTCTGATAAGTTTACCCAAGTGCCTTGAGATGAGATGGGGATGTTTCTGGTGAAATAACTGGAATATTTAGGTAAGACCATGTTTCTGATACAGCCTTTCATAGAAGATGATTCCAATGACACGCGGAATCCACGTATAGGAGAATTAATGTGTGATGATGTTGATGCAGTTAAAAGAGATAAATTCAAATGCATTCAGAGCTTTTCTTGAATAGATCTTTTGACATTTTCTAGATTCCTTTTTTATAGCTGAAATGTTATTAAAATATGGATTGTCATTGTTTTGCTGGAAGATAGCTACTTAGAGAAGATAGATATTTACAAGTGTTTCAGTAATGCAGGCCACATGAGTTAAAAATGCAGGGTAGACAATGCAAGCTACTGAGATGCTGCTTCTCCCTGGTCTAACCATCCCTTTTTTTACCATCGTTAAAGGGTACAAATATATGTGGTATGTATCTTGCTAACTGGTAAGTGTAGCTGCACAGGTAACTCAATTTTTTTTACAAGAAAGGATATAAATAGGTCAGGACAAATGATAAGATTTTTTAGCATAAAACTTATTTGCAAAAGATACTACAATCAGTGTTTCCATTTGATGTTATTATTATTTCCTTTGATATTATCCATAACATCCTCATGATTGTTAATTATTTAATAGATTGATTTTTGAATTTGATTGGGAAAAGACATTAATGGAACACCAACTCTGGAACTCCATTATGAGAAATTAATAATGATTACACTGGTATGTAACATCAAGAAATTGTATGGTGACCAGGTAGATTTGCTGAAAGGAGTCAGAAAAGCAAATTAGTCAAACTAAGTTATACTTGCTTATTGGAGGAAATGAGAACAGTTGAGGTATGCTTGGAAAATAAAAGCAGGCAGTAGTATACTGTTAGCTCGCTGGTAAATACTCCTAGAGAACCAATTGCTAGACAGCATATTGAACTTTGAACACAGCATGCTGAATACAAATGTAAATTAAGAAGAAAAGATTAAAATGTCATTTAATTTATCTAAAAAGTGGAGAATAGTGCATTGATTCATTAGTGTATCAATTTTAATAGTGTTAAATTGTGCTTTCCATGTCACTTGCATTATAACTCTGCAGTATGAAGGTATGTCCATATGTTATCTGTGTCTTTTACCTGTAAGTTTTACCAACAATATCTTAAGTATCTGAGAAGAATGTGGTTGTTAGTACCTTATTGTACCTTCAAATTTAATTTGTTAAAATTGCGTAATTTATATTGTGGTATAACTTACCTGTTTCACCACCATAAAGCTGAGTGCCATATTATATTGCTGAGTGCTGTCATTTTCCTTGTCCCTGTGAGATACTGGTTTTGTCCTTTTACAGGCCTACTTGATATATCCTGTGCTTAAATTTGCAATCTATAAAAGGGGAAGCGTAAATTTATCTTCAGAATTAAATGCAAGTAGATTGCACAAAAAACATGTGGATAAATCAGGAAGTAAATTCATTTCCTTGTTCATACTAACACTGTTTCTCTTATGAACTTCATTAAATGGTGCAAACTGCATATCTAGAGAATTAGATTATGCTTTTCCAAAGAGTTTATATCAATGTTTTCCTTAAGATGCTGTAAAAATTAACAGGGATTTGAGTGTCTGAATCTGAAATCCTTTAAAATCTAAGTTGCAGGATTGTTTTCTTCTACCATTACTTTTGTCAAACCTCTTTCTCTCTCCCCACACCTTTCACCCCAAAAACTTTCTGTGGACTCAGGAGATTAAATGGATCTGTTACAAGTGAGTAAACCAGAGAGATGGGAATAGTTATAAATTCCATTCAGGGCTGGGGGGGAAGGCTAATGATTTGAACTGGTAGGAATATTTTCATAAAGCTTCTTTAAATAACTTTCTAATTATTCATATGTAAAGAAGCAGCTAATGCAGTGGAGAGAGACATGATTCTCTCCTGTTTTTTACAGTAGTCACCCATGAAGTTGGAGATCAAGATTCAGTTGTCTGTTCTAATGAAACTTCATTTACATATTCAATAAGCTCTCAGGAAAAACTGGGAGTTGCCTTGGAGTATCCTGTAGCTGTGTCCCAGGGGACTCCTGTGCAATGTGGGTGGCAGAAAAGCCTGGGTCTGTCTCAAGGCAGCAGTTCTGCAACCATACTCTTATTTCCCAAGGGTGTGTTGAGACTTCAGCTATTGCCTATCCAGATAAAGCTATTTTGGCTTTTTTTTTTCTTTTGTATTAAGAGATTCTTAGCTGGCATAAAACAAACATTGACATAATGGAAAAAAAAAAAATCTCATACTTAGCCCCTTGGTGAAAAGTATTGGTGCAATAGTAAGCAGAGCAGTGTGATTAGCTGGAGTGAATTGTGGAATACTGACAGCAGACTTCCATTGGAATATACCTATCCTTGTGTAGTTTGTACATTCATAGCAGATCTGCCGTGCACCACGTCATTATTGTTTATAAACTGGTTGGTTTGAAAGGTGTAACTTTGCCATGTAGGGTATGGTTTTCTGAGATGCTGGAATCCCCAGTAGCTACTGCCTGCACAGAACAGATGAAACTTTTCCACATAGCATCTGTACACGTAAGTGTGATTTTTTTGCGTGCAGCTTGTCATCTGAGATTTATATAGCCGCATGTGTCAGTTTATTCAAGCATCTTAGACCTGATGCAGAGAGTCTTCTGCAACCAGGATATACACAACTTAAAACCTAAAGCAACTATTTATTGACTGACACAAAAAAATTGCAGAATGATAGAGGTTGGAAGGGACCTCTGGAGATCATGTAGTCCAACCCCCCTGCCAAAGCTGGTTTACCTAGGGCAGGTTGCACAGGAATGTGTCCAGGTGGGTTTTGAGAGTCTCCAGGGAAGGAGACTCCACAACCTCTCTGGGCAGCCTGTTCCAGTGCTCCATCACCCTCACAGTAAAGAAGTTTCTCCTTATGTTTAGGTGGAAAAAAATACACTGGTAGGAATTTACTGAGCTCTTAACCTCATCACTGCTAGTAAGGCACCCAAATAGCCTTTGCTGGCCAGGAAGGCACCAGGCAGGCAGGGAAAGTTCAACTTCAACAGCTGTCCAGATTGCATCCTCAGGTTGTTTAGTTGCTGAATCTCACTAGCTCCATTGGCAGAGATGAATGGGGTAGTTTTATTCTCTGTAGAATTTTATACCTTTTGTAGCAGGTTGACCCCACTCTACACCTACTCCCTTCTTGCTTGCAAGGCAAAATAGAAGGAAGGTGAGAAGACTCAGAGATCAAGATAATGATAGTTTAAAAGGGAAAGCAAAAGCTATGCATGCAAGCAAAGCAAAAAAAAAGAATTCATTCACTATTTCCACTCAGCAGGCAGATGTCAGATCAGTTCCTGGGAAGCAGGACCTCAGCATGTGTGAGACTTGCTTGGGAAGACAATCACCATAACCACAAACATTCCACCCCCCCTTATACCTTCCTTCCTTGAGCTTTTATTGACGAGCACAATGTCATATGGTCAGACATATCCCTTAGATCAGTTTGGGTCAGCTGTCTTGGCTATGCACTCTCCCAGCTTCTTGTGCATCCCCAGACTACTTGCTCACAGGAGAAAGCCTTGACACTGTTCAGCAACAAATGCTGGACACAAATGCAAGGCAGAGCACTGTGTGGGCTGCCAAGGGCTTCCTCCATCCTAGCCAGACCCAGGACTTCTTTCCCTGCTAATGTTTTTCCTCTTCCATCACAAAGCTGACAGCAATCCCATCTCACTGAGCCTGCCCTCTGGCTGTCATTTCACCCCTCCTATCTCTCTACAGACTTTCTGAAAGGTCTGTTTTAGCCACCTAAGTCAAGGTAGTACAGCTGGACCTTAGCACAGCCAGGGTCCTTGTTACGCAGGCAGCAAAGCCCCTGGTAGGTGGGTGTGGAGAAGGAGCTTCCAGCAGGGTTACAGAGAGAGGGATCACACAGGTTTTTAAAGTTAACCTCTTTGCAAATCAGTCAGCCACCCATTCTCTTAAATTAAAAAAAAAAAATCAAGACAGGATTAAATAATTCCTAGTCTTAACAGCTGGGTGCTATATTCATTATAGGATACAGCAACTTTCTCTTCCCTTGGCAAAAATACAACTGTAGAGTTTGTAGTTCCTAAGAGTATAATTTTCAATTCTCTAAATAAAACATTAGTTATTTATTATGTGAAAAATGTCACTAGTTACAAGTATCCCTATGTCATTACGGAACCATGTGAAAAAGCCTTCTCAGCTGGAATGTATCAGGTATAAAGGATGACTCTGTGCTTCTGTTTCTACTCTGTGGGGTCAGAAATCAACAGGTAGACTGTGAAACTCTGTAGATGCTTCCAGTTTAGTTCCTAAGGCCAGCTGCTGTGTCTTCTGCTAAAACCTATCCAGAAAAGAGAAGAAAAAAATATATCCACACAAGGGATTATCTAAGAGGTGAGTAGACATATCCTCCACTCTCTTCTTCCCAGGTGGAAGAAGGAACTTGTGCTCTACATGTTTGTTATGTACAATGAGATGTGTCACTTTTGTAGCAGCTTTGGACATGTTCTCATGCTCAGGCAATGCACCTTTACTCTATCCTTAGCCCACTTCAGTCTTCTGAGTATTTTTTCTTTCCTACTTTGAATTTTAAATAAGTCATCACTAGATATTAATAGTTTTGGTTTTAGGCAGTACAAGAGGGGGAAAACAGGGTAAAATCTAAGCTACAGTTGTCAAAACAAAGTGTAGTAATAATAGAAAAGTAATATGATAAGCACTTTTTGATGGTTACTGGGGAATGATTTACTGTGTAATAATTTGGGTTACAGTATCCTTCACAAACTTCACTGAGTGTGCAGTTTTCACATTGCCACAGTGGAGGCTGAGACCTGCAGTTGTCCTGAGGCACAGGCATCAGTACAGCTCTGGCAGGTGAGCCAGAACAAAGCCTGCCTCTGGCAAAACCAGCGGGGATGCTGCTAAGCTTGTTTCAACTTGAAAGTCAATCTGCATAACCTACAGTAAACACAGAAGGATAATTTGGAGATGAAAATTAATGCAGACATGAAAAATGATAAATGAGAATCCAAAGCTTTGTTGATGTTTGACGCTCAAGTTTTGATTCCTACATGCAGAGAAATATCTGCAGATAGTGTATTGGGTCAGATTACACAGTCTAATGTATGTGTTCTCCATGGCAAGCTCTGTGGCTTTTTTAATTTTCAGTTGATTTGTAGATGTTCACTGTCCATGATTTGCAAGTGTTCAGTGGTTAATTAGAAATCTGAATTAATGAAAGGTGTTCTGTTAACAAGTGTCTCATTGGTACATTATTTGCTAGTTTCTTTTTTTTTCTTTCCCTGCCCTATCTGGTTGACCTTAGCAAATTACCCTCAATGAATTGATCTCTGAATTATAAGACTGTATGTGTGCCACTGAAGTTTTACATTCAAATGTCAGGTCTTGTGATAAATCTCAGAAGATGTCATAGAATGGTTTGCGTTGAAAGATACTGGAAGGCTGCAATAAGGTCCTCAGGGAGCCTTCTCTTCTCCAGGCTGAACAACCCCAACTCTCTCAGCCTGGCTTTGTAAGAGAGGTGTTCCAGCCCTCTGATCATCCCTTCCAGTGCTTTATCCCACGGTACTCTACCAAGCAGATCCCTGAAGAGGCCAAAGTCTGCTCTCCTGAAGTCCAGGGTGGTGAGCTTGCTGCACACCCTCCGTATTACCCTAAGGGTTTTTAATTCCGCAATTTTGTGGTCACATCAGAGCTCAAGTCATTTAGCAAGGCATGTATATTTTGACTACTAAGTGGATATGCTTTCTTTGAAACTCATACCTTACTCTGATGCTTGCTAGGTTGTAAAAAAGTATTTACCTGTTGTACTGTTTCTAGGGGCTACAGACAGATAATCTGCAGTGATTTAACAGAACATAGGATTTTTTTCTCCCTGAAAGTTGTACTGTTGCAGATTAAAAAAAAAAAAAAAATTAAAAACCAGTGCAAAATGAAAATTCTAAAATAACTCCAAGATCACATAGTCTGTGACTTTTTTCCTCTTTAATATGTTTCTGTCTTTTGCTTAAAAATTCTTACTTTTTTTTTATTCTAAAGACCTTTTCAGAGTATTTCACAGGACAGTCAAAAGCTCCTTTTATGTAGATTATCAAAGATTTCTCTTACTGCCTGTTATTTACCTGCATTTAGTTGGATTAAGCTGAAACCTTCCTTGGAAGCCTGTAGATCTGGCCTAATGATCTCTTTGAATATCACCAGTAATTCACAGTATAAGTGCATGATAATTCAGCTCAACCAAAAGAATGCATGTAGCCTTTGGATCAAGATTTCAAAGCTAAGACCATCCCCTATTCAGCAAAGAAAGCAGACATGTATCAGGGTGTTCCTGGCTATGGTCCTGGGAGCTGATGTGAAGAATAAATTTTTTGTATTCCTTCCCACTGGTGAAAAATCAGAACAACTGTTGGCTGCTACTTGTGTTTTAGAGAGGTGCTTCTCTGTATAAAAGTCTTACTTGGGCTATTTGCTGAACATCTGATGTCCTTCCACTAAGAGGAACCAAATTTAAAAAATATTTTAAATATAGGTTTGAGACTACCCATTGTTTTAACAATTACTTTTTTTCCCTGTGTCAACTCAAGCTAAATACGATTTTAGAAATAAAGCTGATATAACTGCTGACCCTCTACGCTACAAATACACAGTGATGGAATTTAGAACTGTGAACTCAACTAGAACAGTTTTAAGTAGTGCAGAATTTCAAACTAAAGGAAAGGTAGCATGTTTATTTTTTATGCAAAAAAAAAAAGACAAAAGTAGTAAACGTGCACGCGAAAGATACTTGCATGTATCCTTTTTTACCTTATGTCTTATCTGCCATGTTTAAAGTACTGTGGTGATTTCAGAAATTGGGCAGATTCCTGGGAGATTAAAATACAGAATAGGTAAGAAAATTTTGTGGCACAACTGATACTTTCCATGGCCATCTGTCTTTGCCCGTCTTTAGTAATCCTGTGTTTATCTGGTTTAGGATTTCAGTATGTATTTATACTATATTGACATTCTAAGTGATACCCAATCTCAAAGATAGTTTGAAAGATAATAAGGTTACATCCATAGTTAGTGGGAGTGCCAGCAGTTTTTTTGGTAGTGACTGCATGAGACAGTTAAGTGGATATTTAGGAAGGGGATTACACAGTCTTCATACATAAAAGCTGTTGACTTGTATATATAGTAGTTTACATGATTGTGGTTGTATGAGTGGTGACATGTTTTTATTTTTTTTTTTTTTAGATTTTAGAATGTCTTTATTTTCTATGAGTGATGCAAGTGTTAGTCCATTCAAACAGTCCCTATGTATTTTAATTGATATGCAGCAAGTTTTTCAAATAACAAAGCATGAATTAAAATCTTTCCTGGAGCTATAGTGAGAGGTAGAAAATATCTTCATCTGCAAACCAGGTATGTTCCAAAACTTAGGCTGCACTGAGCAGTTCTCTCTAGAAGTGATGTTGAAATGATTTGTTTTCCATAGCTGAGGAAGCTCCTTAGCAGCTGTTACTGGGGAAATTCTGTAGGGAAGATTTCAAAGACTTCATCTGTCTCTTCCACTCAGAAAATACTTGCTGTTACAGGAAGCACAAACTTTCATGAGCTGTGATCATCTAAAGCAGATTTCTGTCCCAGCCTTGAAAGAGGCTAGTGGATCATGCAGTGTTTACTCTTCAAGACAAGTGATTTTAGAGATGTGGATTACTGCCTCAGTTCAAACTTGAAAGCATCCTAATCTTATAGTGGTCATTTTGGTGTCACCAGACTGGTTTGAATATTAATGTTCTATGTATGATTACAGTTTTCTTTCCTAGCACCTTAAGTAGAGTACTTGATGCTCTAGTTGTATTTGCAAATAGATATTTTAAATAACATTTTAAAATACCATTTTTAAAAGGATTGGATTTCACTGTCTGTAAGAAGAAAAAATCCCAGGAGTTCATTTTCATTGAACACTATGTTCTGAATTGACTGTTTTCAGATAGAATTCAAAGGGAAACCATGGATCAGTCATTCATACGGCATGAACTATTAGGGCTGGACTGGTTTTCATGATGCTTCATTAGTTGTTTCTTGTATTTTTTTTCCTTCTCTTGTCCATCTGCAATAAAAATAGTGAAGTGCAATTTTGCAAAGGTAAGATTTTGAGGATTCAAGTCATGATTTGGACTTCCAACCATGTCCTTTAAAGGGGCCACTATTTAGTTTTGTAGCAGAACTAACATTTTAAAAAATCCAAAACTTATTAATTAGTCTCTGTAAAATCTCACATTTACAACTAACTCTTATTTCTATATGGGGATGAACTAAAGCCAATGAAGTGAAACTTGAGGAAAAAAACTAAAATTAGAGCTGAAATGTGTGGTCAAGAACACCTGTGAAAAATGAAATGTTTGGGGCATGGTATTAATGCAATATGGATTGGAAAAGTAGTGTTTTGAGGAAGTTCAATTTTGGTTTTGGGGTTTATTTCAAGTCTTGTGTTTGGATTGTTTAGATCCCTATTTATTTGTAATGCATTTGAATGGAAATTAAGCTACTACCTATCAAGCTCAACTTCTTATCTTTATGTTTTATCATTAACTAAAACCATAAGGAAACTTCAGAATGTGTGCTGATTGCTTTTTTTTCCCAGCCCTAGGATTTCTTTTAGCATAATGTTGCAGTGATTATTGCTCAAAGAGATTTTTCTGGGGCTCTATCTCATTTACTGTTGTCATTAGAAACAGTGCCCCTTGGCTAAAATATTGGTCAAGAGAATATATATTCTATCTTCATCTTCCTTCAGTGGGACAGTGAGAAAATTCATGAATTTCCAGTTCCTGTTCATAGGCAGCTGACACTGTAAAGGCAATGTAAGAAATGTTTCCTTCAAACCTCTGACATATTATCATTAATTCAGTGGTAGGTTCGAAGTTCTTGAGTTGTTTGTGCTTCCAAATAGCTCTTGGGGAATAGATACAATGTTTGATGCTGCTACCACAAAGGCAGTTTGTATAATCAGCTAGAGCAGCTATTCGTTGTATTGTCATTTTGTTAGCAGAAGTTGCACCTAGATATACGATCTCATTCTTGATCAGTTCGGCACACAGGAAAGAAATTTTCATTATTTTTAATTGATAGATTTTGGTGGCAAGATGGATTTTTTTGTTTCCCAGTTTTAAATTAAAGACCTATGTATTAGTGCATACATAATCTCATTAAATTTCTAATCAGATGACGTCAACTTATTCCTCTTCTAAGCAGTCCTGAAAGCGGGCTTCTTTTTTATGAAACTCATTTTGCCAAAACATAAACAATCACTTTGTTTCCCTTCTGAGGCCTCAGAAGTGATCCATGCAATGCTTTGAAAAAGGTAGAAATATGCGTACGCATTTAGAAACCTATTGCAAATGGAATGATATTTTTGTTCATTTATGATAGCAAACTGTTTTGCTGTTGTTGTTAGGTACTAGCTTAAATTCTTGTCTGCAGATACTAGTAATATATAATGATGATCATATAAGGGCATGTGATTAGAATATGCATGTATATCTAATATGCCTGGATTACAAAGGTTAATGATACATTATTATGTTCAGTATGTTAATGTGTTCAGAAATTGCATTTCAACAACTGTATTTAAAGATTATTACAGCTTCAAGTTTGGTTAGAACTGGTGGAATTAGAGTTCTTGCAACCGTAACTCAGTCACATGATACTATTCTGTTGTAAATGCACCCAAAAATAATGGTTTTATCACAACAATGCTGTATGCCTATTTCACTTATAGAAAACTGAGGCAAAGGAATGCTAACACTTCAAATTGTCAAAAATGCATAGATTTTTTTATGTGAAGTGGTTGGGGTTTTTTTTTATAGTATTCTTTGGTTTTAGTTTTGTAATTTTCAAAGCATAGATCCAGATAAGTTAATCTGGAATCCTAAGCATTGCGTACTTTATCAACTCAAACCCTAAATGCCTCATACTACCCTGAAAATGTAGAATATACAGGCTAGTATACTTGGGATGTATTTGCTTCTCTTCTTTTAGCAACTTTATGGTGGAAGCAAGGATCTCATTCTACAGGCACTGTTCAGTAATTTCATTGTCTCATTTGTTTCACATCTTCAATTTTCTGCTTATCAAAGATACAGATAGATAACTGGTTTATTTGACATACAGATGTGATCATTCACTACCCTGGGCACTGAATCACAGGCAGTAGAGGTAAAAATACATGGTTATCAGGTTCTGCATTATGATTCACCCCAATGTGCTCTACATTCAGGCTATATCAAGTACCTAAAATCCGGTGTCTCCGCTCTTGACGATGTTTGACTTCAGTGATATCTGATGAAACTTTTTATTTCACCAAGGAACAAGATAGAGATTTGCTTTGGTTAAAGAAATTTCACAGGTGGTTGCTGACACTTAGGAAAGTTGTTTTTTTCCAAAATAGGAAGTCTGGTAGTTGTAGGCTCTTCTCATCTTCTCTTCAACTTTGTGACTTAAGCCTGCATTTGATTTCTTATGTCCTTGTCTACTGTACCTGCACACGTATTCCTTCACTTTGAGTCTTGCCTTGGCTCTCTGTTTCTCCTGGTACTCTGGATACTGTGGCCTGTCTCTACAAAATAAGAGGATAACTGGTGGGTATGGAGGAAATTGTCAGTGCTTTAAGAACTGCAGAAAAATGCTGGGCATCTGGTGGGAGGAGTGACTGCCATTGAAGTCCCTCTCAGCTGCCTGTGGCATTGTAGGCACATTTGGGATATGAGAAAGTTTGTATGTAGAAAAAAAATTAAGAAAATGTAGAGGCCAAATACCTATGTGTCCACCATGAAGTTGCATGAAGAAGGCTTTTCAGTGGCTTGTAATTTGCCCACATGTGGATCCTTGTCCATAAGGAAGACAATGGACATATCTAAGGAACAGAGAGAAGGACTCTCTAACCTCCTAACTCTGAAGCCCTAAAACTGAGGTGAATGATGTTGATTTGGGAACTGTATCTTAGAATGTTTTGCTTTGATGCTGTTCTCAAACTTAGCCAACTTTTTTCAACTTCAGATTTTTAAAAAGTCATCTCGACAGATGGGGAGTATCAGTCCAGACAGTTTAAAATCTAGCAAGCGGTCAGTGCTTGAAAAAACTTATCTAGGAAAGTGTTCAGCAACCAGAACAATGCATAGAATTAAACTATCAGCTCATCCTATAATCTCTTTAATCCTGTGTATTATCATATGTTACTAAAATGGATTTTCACAAAAATTAGAAAATAAAATTAAAAAGCCTATATTAAATACACTATAACTGCTTAGTTGCAGTAATTCCAGAGGAGAATTATGAAAACTGCTTCTCAGTTTCTTTCCTAATATTCTCAAGTTCTTTAGGATAGACCTGTGCAAGACAAGTGGCTTAAACTAACAGTATTTTTTCACTGAGTGGAGTGAGTGGGCTCTGCTCTTTCCCAAACTCTTCTAAAGGAACATACATGATCTCAGAGGTGTCGTTCTTCCTGTATTTCAGAGACAGGTCGAGAATGATTTGAGATCACAGGCATTTATGTGAAACCTCTTGACATCTGTATCTACGACGTTGTTCCGTCTTGGATCCTGCTTTACAAAACTCTAGTGAACTCAGTGAGTTAGGTGTGCTCACAATGCCCCGAAATCAGACCATAATTTATATCAGTCTGTACAAAAGGTTAGTTCAGTGCTTTACACTTCCATAGTGATGTTACTGTGCGTGGATATATTCAGTCTACCAGATGTTTAAGAAAGATAATGATAACTAGGAAAAGCAGGGATTATTTGATAAAAGAAAAATCAATTCTTTAAGCCTGAAGGCTGTTCAGTTTTGGTATGTAACACTGAACATTGCTGTGGGCATATAGGTATCAACAACAATGTTTTTGGCAATTTAGTGGCTTTCTTTGATTCTTCCTAAAGCTGGATTTCAGCAATACTCTCAAATACTCAGTAAAATGAAAGTGTCAAGCATGAGAGAGAGAGGTGTACATATGAAAACCAGCCAGTGAAGGCTGAGAAGGGAGGCATGATTTTCTGTGTCACATATGCAACAGCAATCTTAGAGACTATCACCTCCAAAAAAAGTGAATCATTCACTGGTAAAGCAGTAGATACTTTTGGCTAAACAAGGTCAAGAATCTATTAAGTGAACATCAGGAAGGCCCATAAGAGAGCACATCTTCACTCAGAGTTGCCAGTCAAGAGGTGAGTGTGTTCAAAGGAAATAAAATGCACACACACAAAAAAAACCTGCTAATTTCATCAGTGTACGTAATTTCTAATTCAGAGGAATACTTTCTGGCTTTACTGCCATGGTATATTGTCTTCTTTCTCCTACTAATTATGACATTTCCGTTCCTCTACCTAGACATCCACAGTTAGATCAGTAGTAAAGATGACTATTAATCTAGTATTGAGGAGGTAAAAACTAAATCAAAGCACTTTATTCAAACCTGTTGACATTCACATATGTCTAAACCTGAAAAACTTACTCTGATTTAAACTCTTTACACTTACAGACAAGGCTATCTGAGTTCACAGAGCTCATTCAGACTCTTTTTCAGAGTCCTAAATGGTCAGTTAAACACACACATATACTTCAGATAGCTTCTCTGTTTATTGAATACTCATTGTAACTGGAGTATGAGCTGAATTATCATTTCTTATTTCAGAAAGAATTGACAAGCTGTGGTGAAGTAGTAAATTTCTTTTTCAGATTCATGGCCCTGTGTGGCACTGAATTTTTTTCTATTCCTTTTCTGCAGCCAATTCTGAGCTTCCTTCCAAAAGTGTGCTATGTGAATATTATATTCATTGTCTCCACAGAGGTAACCAGCTAACTCCCAGATGCAGAGAATTTTGTTTCTGTTTGTGTTTGGTTGTTCGTTTTCCCTAGAATTTTTTTTTTCCTTTTGAATCAAATGCATCTTTTGCTCTTGGCAGACTGTATCTAATTACTGTGACTTCTGGCACTTTTGCCACAGTATTCTGCTGGGACAAGTGAAGGATATTACTAGCTGCAGCCAATAATCAGGGCAAAGCAAGTTAGCAAGCACTATACATTTGCCATACCATATGCAAACCAGAGTCACATAATACACCTGGATACTGCAAGTAAAAAATGGGAAACATAGAAAAAAAAAAAACAAACTGCTGACAGAAAGCCATCTCCAACACTGAATATGCATACTGATGTGTGAAATTATATTCTGTACTAAAAAGAAAGAGAAAGCCATTGTTCTTAGTCTCAGTGTGGCTTTAAATATATTTTACTGCATAACAGAAGCATACAGAATTCAGGTACTGCTTAAACATATTTGTGTAGCAGCCTGAAAAGGATATGTATCTTATACTCAATTCAAAGTTGTTTTTTGTTGATCCTCGTAGTATTCATGTAGTACTTGTGAATGTATGCCATCAAAATTTGGCCGCTGTAGGAGGCAGGGATTACTTTGGTTTTTTGTTTTTGTTTTTTTTTCTGTGCTCTTTATAAGATAAATAACACTAAAATTATCTAGTGAGCTGTGTTGGCTTGTATATTCCCAGGAGAGCTCTGCAAGTGTGTAGGTGAATGTGCTTTGCCTGTGCCTGTTAAATTACAAGCATTAAGTTTAATCACTTGCTCTTTCAAGTAATTTGCCATCATCCGCTTTTTGGATATTTATGCTTTCTTTACGCGTGCTGTGGAAAGATTACTTTCTCTCATGTATATAATTATATTTAAATGATATAATGGTTATGACACAAATCAGAAAAGCAGCAACTTGTTTGGGGGAAGTATAAAAATGGGGGAGGTAGGTCAAACTGTCATTGTGCCATCTTTGACAAGTTATCCCTTTAATTAGTCATTAGCTGACTTTCCCAGACAGTTTCCCAGTGACGATTGTGTAAATAGCATCATAGGTGAAGGCACTGCATGGCAAAAAGGAAACTAGCCAACAGTGCTACTCAGAACTGTTTTTAAATGGATGAATCTCATGTCTCTTGTCAGGTTCTTCAGCCAATTTTTCTCCCCCCTTGGCTATGACTTTTAGCAATGAATTAGTAGGCTGTATTGTTAGATGCTTGTTGCTTTTTGATTTTGTTTCTCAGCAAATAAAAATGTTTTCATACCATTTGTTGTGATACAAAAAATGCAAAACTGACTATCAAAAGTTAGCTATATAATTATAATCTCAGTCTTTTCAATGACTCCATTTCTCATTCAAGTGTATTGTCCTGGTCTAAAAAATATATACGTATATATGTCTCTATATATATGCATGTAATGTCATTTTAAGGGCCATGGTGGATTACAGTCCTAAGTACTGTGATCTCCAGCTTCTTTTTAGGGAAAAAAAAAAAAAAAAATTACCCAGGTGGTTTGAGTAAAAAGTTTCTCTATGTCTTCATATCATTTGGGTGTGATGGTTGAATAAATTGTTCTTCATAGAAATGTAGAAGCTTTTAACCTAGCCCTAAAAACAGTGTATCTTCTTTCCTTCCTGAAATTTCTACTTCTGTTCTTCAGACAAGCAAGACATTGGGGTTAACGGGAATTTCTTTGACATGGGTGTACTGTTCTGTATTGCAGCATTACAGGTAACTGCAGACTGGCATTGGCTTTCTGCCTGTTTCACAGTGTAAACCACCTCCTCTCCTTGAAGACCTCTGTAAATGTAGTTAAAACCCTTCACAAATTCTAAAGTCTTGATCTAATTTTTTCCTTGATGTCTTCCACTAGCTTTTTAGCAAACTTCTGTTCTGTCTTTCTGCGGATAGTGAATTGTTTGCTCATGGCTTACCATGTTAATAACATAAATTTCATCTTGAAATCTTTTGGGTTTTGTAGCATCTGATTCCAGTAATTCTGTGATAAAAACAAGCGTAGTCTTTGTGTTGGTCATAGCATCACGATATTGTTATAATCATTCTTTAACTTGTGTAGTGTGTTACTGTAGCTCTCCTCCATAACCAAACCAACATGTGCGTTTGTAAGGTCTGTTCTAAGCTGCACTGGTTGTACTTTGCATCACCAATATAAAGGGTAATGTTCCCCATTTGTGGATATAGGTTGGGCTTTTAATACTTATATCTGGTTGCTTTTCCTAATGAAAAGCAGGAGAGAATGGCATACATGAGCAGCAGTTTAACTCATTCTCTCCATGTCTATGTTATATTGCCAGAATGACTTGGATAACAGCTGCTTAGCTGTTAAAATGCTCCCTCTGCCGCTGTTAGATACACCTATGCCACCACCAAAAACTATACAAGTTTCAGACTTAGTGACATTCACTTAAATTAATATGCTGTTTTTAACTCACAGGTGGTTAACTTCCTGCTACTACCAAAGCAAATGCCTATTTAATATCATGGAAACCAGTAGAGTTTCTTCAGGAGGAGCAGAGTTCCTCATGAAATGTATTGGCTTTTCTCTGTTCTGTGTCTGGTGTCATTTTTAAAAACACTGCCATCTAATTGATATGAACTTAATTCAGCGCACAATAGTAGCGTGATAGTCACAGTTGGGAACACCTGTAGTTAACTGTGGAAACCACCAGATGAAAGCGTATGTTAATTTAAGTAATTTCTTTTTCTTTGAAGGCCTGTACAACAGTCAGTACTTTGATGTTTTTAAAATGGAGCTATCGCTCTAATTGGCATCCTTTTAATAATGTATTCTTCATGTAAATCATGTAATTTAGTGGGAAAAAATATCAACAAGATCTCCTACTTACATGGTTTCTCAATCTAGTATATTTTGTATCAGTTTGTATATTAACTGTGAAAGACTGAAATTACTAAATCTGAATTAAAGCAAATATATTTGAGTTGACATTCATATATTTGTGTAGTTGGATGTAGAGGAATAATTAAATTCCCACATCAGTACATTTTAACTTTATCTGTTTATACAGAGAGACATCTCAATCCAGAATATTCTCTGTCAATAAAAAATGATTAATTTTTAGTATTTGTTGCATTTTATATTAATTACTCTTTATTATTTGTGGGGTTTGGTCTTTCTTTTCTTTAAAGAAGAAACTATTATATAGTTCAATTCAGTGAAGTATATACATAATGTTAGGAATATGAGGTAAAAAAATAGCATAGAAATTTAAAAATCTAATTATTTTCCTCTTTTGCTGAGTTAACAGAATTTGATCATCTGATACTGTGACTCTCTTCAGGCAAGACTAAACTGGTTTAAGTCATAAAAAAACTTCAATTATTTTCCATCATGGAGAATTTCTTGCTTGCATTTGGATATTCTTTCCCTCATCTGAAAGGAAAGGGCAAATCAGGTGATAGCTATTGCTACTCTGTAGTTGTATTGCACAACATATTCAAAGGTTAATCCAAAGAGATAATTTGCTTCATTTGAAGTAAAAATATTTTTATATTTAAGATCAGCAAAAATGTTACCATATTGATGTTAGATATTGATAATAAAACATTAGAGTTTTCTTTTAAGTTTATTACAATCTAGTCTTTCTCTTCTCGTATGCAGTTGATTTCTTCCCTTTGTCTTCATCTACAGGGATACTGAAATAGGCTTGTTGATTTTAGGTTCTTTTGTACAATGCTGAAACTTTGGAGAACTCTTTCCTTTTGAATTTTATTAACGTCTCTCACAAAGACATGAGAGAGCCCTCTTCACTTGCATTGATCTTCAGCAATTAAAATGAAATCAAATTTGAGACCAAATTTCCAATTACGTTCTCTTGACAAATTAGTTCTGGAAATGGTCAAAGCACCTTACAGTAGCAAAACAACTTCAAATTTAAATGTTCTGGAATCTGAGAATATTGTGGAACTTGAATAATGCATGTGCTGAAAATGGTGTCTGATGAGAGGTGATATGCAGTAAACAAGTATTATAATTGTATTGTTGTTCCTTTTAGTGGAAGCACGATTTACACTGCAGAGAAAACATGGTCCCTGTGGCTTTGCACTGGTTTCATTAATTTGTTTACTATCTGCATATGTTTTGTGGCAGAAGTTTCCCATAACATTAGGTTTTAGAGCCAGATGTTTGCAAAAGGTAGAATTTTCCATCTGCCACAGCCTAATTGAGAATGAGAGCATGGATGCTTTCCCTACCAACAGTTCCTGTGATGGCTGCCTGTCTGTATCTTTAATAATGGCATAGAGCAGTGATGTCTTCAGGCTCCCCCTTCGTCCTGTTTTCTTACCATGATAATACTTTTAGAGAGGTAGGGGAGTGGGCAGAGTCATTAGAAAAATGCGATGTGGTGCTGAAATAGGAGTTGACCTTGTGATGACACCAGTAAAACTGCAGATCAGAAAAAGAGAGGAAAAAAAAACATGAAGAAGCTCAACCTCTTCATGGTCTTCATGTTATGAGAACTATTGCATACAAGATATTTTCAAATCAATTCTGTCTTGGAATTTTGAACCAAGGCAATTTTTTCACCTTTTCCATAACTGTCACCTCATTTACTTTTCTATTATATTCTGTTTAATGAACATGGTAACACACAAGAGGAAGACCAAATGAGCTCCTAGATCATAGGTCACTGTAGATTGTAGAATGGTTTGGGTTGGAAGGGACCTTAAAGATCATCTAGTTCCAACCCCCCCTGCCATGGGCAGGGACATCTTCCGCTAGGTGTGGTTGCTCAAAGCCCCATCCAGTCTGGCTTTGAACACTTCCAAGGAGGAGGCATCCACAAAATCTCTGGGCAACCTGTTCCAGTGCCTCAGCATGCTCACTGTAAAGAATTTCTTCCTTTAAATCTAATCTAATTCTGCCCTCTTCTAATTTAAAGCTGATATCTATCATTCTATCACTACAAGCCCCAGCTTTCCTATAGGCCCCCTTTAAGTACTCAAAGGCCACAATAAGGTCTCCCTCAAGCCTTCTCTTCTCCACCCTGAACAACCCCAGCTCTCTCAGCCTGTCCTCATATGAGAGGTGTTCCAGCCCCTTGATCATCTTCATGGACTGCTCTGCACCCACTCCAACAGGTCCATATCCTTCTTGTGATTGGGGCTCCAGAGCTGAATGCAATACTCCAGGTAGGGTCTCATGAGAGCAGAGTGGAAGAATTGCCTTCATCAGCCTACTGGTCACATTTCTTTTGGTAGCACAGGATACGGTTGACTTTCTGGGCTGCACTTGCTCATTGCCTGGTCTCATTCACCCCCATGTCTTTCCCCTCAGGACTGTTCTTAATCCATTCTCTGTCCAGCCTGTATTTGTGCTTGGGATTGCCCCGACCCAGGTGCAGGACCTTGGACTCAGCCTTGATGAACTTCATGAGGTTGTCATGGGCCCACCTCTCAAGCCTGCCAAGGTCCCTCTGGATGGCATCCCTTCCCTCCAGCATGTCGACCATACCACACAGTTTGGTGTCATTCTCAAGCTTGCTGGGGGTGCAGACCTCACTGTCCAGGTCACCAACAAAGATGCTAAACAGCATCGGTCCCAGTGCCAGTCCCTGAGGAATACCACTCATTACTGGCCTCCACTTGGACATCGAGCTGTTGATCACAACTCTTTGAGTGCGACCATCCAGCCAATTCCTTATCCACCATGTGGTCCATCCATCAGATCCATGTCTTTCCAATTTAGAGACCAGGATGTCATATGGGACAGTGTTAAATGCTTTGCACAAGGCCAGGTGCATGATATCAGTTGCTCTTCTCTTATCCATTGATGCTGTAACTCCATCATAAAAGGCCACCAAATGTGTTAGGCACAATTTGTCCTTAGTGAAGTCATGCTGGCTGTCACCAATCTCCTCCTCATTTTCTGTGTGCCTTAGCAGAGCCTTCAGGAGGATCTGCTCCATGATCTTGCCAGGCACAGAGGGGAAACTGACTGGCCTGTATTTCCCTGTGTCTTTTTTCCTTTTTAAAAAATGTTGGTTCTTTCCCCTTTTGCCAGTCAGGGGGAACTTCACTGGACTGCCACAACCTCTCCAATGTGGTGAATAATAGCTTAGATCTTCAGCATTCTGCTGATAAACCAAGCTATTTGTATGCTGAAACTGTTTTTTCTTTTTTGGTTTTTGTTTTTTTTTTATTACAGTCTGTGTGGTAAGAAGCTCTCTTTTCATATTCTGCTGGACTGTCTGAACGAGCCTTTTTAGGTGATTGTTGAAGATGTAACTGAAGTGAAAGTTGCCATGACCTGTTTCTAGCAGAGCTCTAGCGGCCTGTTACTTGGCCCTGGGTGGTGGTTCAAGTATTTTGTACCCTGAGTCATGGCTGGGGTTAAGGTGTCTAGGCTAGCTGGTCTGCTCTTTTCATTTCCTATCAGATTGCTACCTGCTATACTGATCTCAGAAGCTAGTCCTGACCTTATGTAATAACTTTCATAAAACAGATCACAATTACGGTAAGTTGCCTGGTTTTCAGTAAAAGATAGTGCAGTAGGATCTACAGGATGAAAAAAAAATAAGCTTAGTTACAGGAAGATTTTAATTAATTATCTTCTGCCATTATGTGCAATACGCTGGGAGTCCTCAAATGAGTTTCTACCTTACATCCCTTTGACTGTATGTTCATATATAAGTCAGGATTGGATTTCTGTTGCTCTTTGAAGACAGAAACCAGCTATTCAGCTCTTGTGGAGATGATTTATGAGTTGTGATCTCTCGACTTTTCCAAGTATGTCCCAGTTGTGATTGATCCTTCCTTCCAGTGCCCTTGGAAGCAATTCATTCAGTCCAAACCTCAGTGTGAACAGCACAGCATAAAAATTATGAGCCCAATTTTGGCCAGATTAGCCGTGCTTCTAGATCAACATCCAAGACAATGTAGTTTTCTCATTTTTTGATATTGTTTCACATTTCAGTGTCTGCCCAATGCACTCATTTGCTCCCTCATCTGTGCCATAACTTGTATCCCCATTATTCCTGGAGCAACATGAACTGTACCAGCCTGGAAGGAGTAAAACTTGCAAATATTTATCTTAAAGATATTTTCCCATTATTTCTTAAAATGCTGTTGGCATTCTCTGTGATAATTACCTTATCTGCTTGCTGCACCCAGTGGTATCTTTTGATTCACTTAGGAAAACAGCAAGTATTTTCATTACAGTCGTGTAGACATCTACACCCCTATTCTCTTTTTTCCTCTTCCCTCAGACTCCAGTTGGCTTCAAAGTGCTTTAATTAGTAATTGATTCATCCCATCAGGTAACCTTACCCATTTGGAAGACTTGGTGAGTTTTGCAGTGGCAGATTTGTCACCTGATCACAGTGGCAACTCAACCCCAAGCCAGAGCTTTTTCAGGACTCACTGTCCTTCACTAGGTCCAGGCCTAGATATCACCGAAAGAAATTTCCAAGGGAAAGAATACTGGGCAGCTAGGCTTGAATTTTTTGCATATACACTCTGCACTAGAATGCAAGGTAGCCATACCTGCATCACAAGGTCCTTTTCTTTATTTACATGGAAGAGTATGGTTATAACATTTTTATTGATTGTGGGGATTTTTTGGACGGCATGAAATGCAATAGTTGGCTTCTATGCCAGGTAATTTGTGTGTAGCAGTAGAAAAACACTTTCAAAATTGTACTGATATTGGGAAAAGTCAATGTACTTCAATTCAGCTTCTGCAAAAGGGAAATGTGCTTTCCCCAGCAACTGTTTTCTGTCACTGTTCAGCTTTTTTTCAGAAGAAATTTAGTAAGCACCTTGAAATAAATGGATGTTGAACACACAGAAGAGTCAAAATTGCCTGACAAAGTGGGGAAAAAAACATACTTGAGTAAAATCTTCAGAAATTCTAAAAGAAATGTACTGAAGAACAACTAGTCTATTACTAATTACATTTTCACAGGCATTTCCATAAAAGAATACAGTCAGCATTTATTTTGAGTAGCTATTATTGATTTATTATAGATGTTATATACTTGCATCTATTTGTACATTTTCAAAAGCAGAACTGCAGAAAAAAAATCCTAATTGTGGCAAAACTTTACAGTTATGTCTTTAGGTAATATAGATTTTAGATACATTCATAAGGAATTGGGAATACTTTAGGATAAGACCTCTTTTTAAAGGAAATTAAGAAAACTTATTTTCACCTTTTTTGTTTATTCCAAATAAAATTCAATACCTATTTTCTCTATTCTCAGAAAAAAAGCAATATGATCCACATAGAAAAATATTATCCTACTTTCAAACTACAAGTAAAAGAATATAAATTCAAAATAAATTCACTAAATACATATACTAAAATTCAGTATGATGTCAAAGAGCAAATACTCAAATATCGAGGAAAAAAAAATCTTGGTGGGAGACTAGATTTTGTTTGGATTTTTCTTCACATGCACAGCTTTGACCTCTGCACAAAAATTAAAATACACTGTGCTTTCTCTCCCTTCTTTGTCCCAAACTGCAGGACTATGCTGGTCTCACATATGCTTGGTTACATTCATAGTAGTAGAAGGACTATGGAGTTTGGGGTGCGTTTTTCACCTCCAAAAATAAGAGGGTAGGCAATTCCTCTGTCGCCTGCTTCATCTAGGCCATTAAAAGAAGGATTAAAATAAAGAGAGTAATTCTTATTAGACATCCCTTGGAAAGCACAAATTCAACAAGTGATAGTTACACTGGTTGTCTCATGATGCAGGTTCATGACCAGCTGATATCACATTGAAGTTCCAGCCTTGAAAGGCGGTCCCAGGGTGTGCAGCATTTAACCGAACATGGCCTCTGACTTGACCTTGGTTGCTTGGGGCTGTGTCAAGCTGCCACAGGGAGAGGCATGAGTGCAGTAAGGGAAGCCAAGGTTAGCTGGGTCATTAAACTGTGCCTTCTTTTCAGCAACAGGGCTGAAGTCAGAGCTGCAGGTGGCTCAAGGGAATGTTGCATCTAGGATCTACCTTTAGTGATATCTGAAAGCACATGAAGTGAGGCAGGGAACTGCTCTTTATCTTCTATGCATCTTTGGATTTTTTAATTCAAAAACAGTATACAGAAACTGATACAATAAATCAGCGTTGTCAATTATTTCTTGGGGACAACAAGGTATCGCTTCAAATTTTAGTGCCTATCTACACAGCATTGTCTGACTGTACAGGCACTTGAATGGGCTTGGGCAGCCTGTGTGGGGTCGATGACCCTGCTCAGATACTCATACTAGTTTGTTTCGAACTAGTTTGAATGGGAATGAGCTTCAGTTAAAGCACTGAGTGCTGAGATTTTATATTGTTGGCTTGGAAAAGAAACAGCTTTCTTCTCTTCCTCCCTAAGAAAAAAAAGCTCAGCCATCAACAGACAATAGGTTTGCTGATCAAAGCTTCCAGGGAAAGCTGCTTTTATAACTGAAATACATGGACTTCTAAGAGAACAGTGGGTACCAAAACACAGAGATTATTTAACAAGGAGTACTTGTATGTGTAATCTGGGCACTATGTTTTTCCTACTTGGGAAACAGCAGGACTGGAATCTATTTAACTATGCATAAAACACTGTAAACCAAATCTTGTTACCCTTGCACATGCTGTTTAGTATCTCTTCACATTTAAATTCTTTCAGGTTTCATTGTTTGCTCAGTATACACTGATGAGTGGGGTGTTAAAATACCTTTGTGCCAATGGTCATGCTGCCACTTTTATGTTTATATTAGGGAGTGGAATTTACTTTTCATGTTACCTAAGCAAAGCAGAGAGCAAGTTCTGCAAAGTTATTTAAAATCCTTTTAGTGTGTTGCTCAATTAGTAGTAGGTCTGTGAAAGTTTACTGTCTTCACAGAATGACTGGAAAGCCACTGATGGCAGGAAAATTGCAAAGGTGGATTTGAAATCGTAGTTTATGTCTTGACAGTTTGAAATGCACCAAAAGGAAATATTTCTTATTGCTAATGTCTAGGTAGGGCACCACTAGTGTAGACCACTATAAATGCTGATTATTTCAATTAGATGTTTGTGTTTATGCCAACCTTTTGGTTTCTTTTTCCCTTTTAGTGGTAGAGTGCAGTTTTAAACTAGCCAAGAGATAAGCCGCAACAGTGTAAAAGACTATGCAGAATGCACGTCAGAAAGCAAACTTGCTTCATTTCTGGGCTTGTCAGTGTGGAGCTCTATTCAAAATAGTGGGTTGGTTTCCCACAAGCTGCTAAATGAGTGAAGCACAAGTCCTTGGCTTTGTGTCTCAACTCAAGTTTTAGTCTGGTACGTGTTGTTCTCTTAATAGGAGCAATGCACAGTAGGCACCTTAGGAGGCAAAGGGTTACTTGCAGTGTATTTAAAGGACTGGTCTGTTGCAGCAAGGCAAAAGGATAAAGTATCTTATATATATTTTTCCTTTTTCCCTACTCTTCCTATTTTTCTTTCTTCCTCACTGCTACTCCTTTCAGCTTGACCTCAGACCAGTACTGAGAAAAATAGTTGTTGACCAAGTGTGAAAGCAAGCAAGTACCGATCCTTTCATTCATACAGATTTAACTTATAAAAGGAAAAGTCGTTTTGAATTGACAGTTTTCATTTACCTTATATTCCCACTGCCGTTAAGAACCTTTGTGTTTTGTGTTAAAGATAGCTAACAGGCTTGACACATTTGCCGTGTTGTCAGTGATCATTTGGAAATGCATTTGTAACCGTGTTGGCCCTAGCAGACTAATGCATTGCATCTAACTTCTGCCCAGATGCTGAACTAAAACATTATTTAACAGGCAGCTGTTTGAGGGGTGGAAAGGTGTGCTGATGGGATGTTACTAAAGCAAATGCAATCTGAGAAAGTTCCAGTGATTGTTCACAAAGGTGATTAGATTGCTTGTTGTGCAGCTAAGAATTACCAGGCCTGCATCGCATAATTGGACATGTCTCTAATTTGAATGTTTTTCCAATAAAATCTGAAAACTTGTGACTATTAGCTTGGAAACCTAATTTTGCATTATTGACCAAGAATTAATGAATCATTCATAGCCCGTGTCAAAATATTTTTATAGCACTCCTGTGCCATCCTCCAATGACGTTTCTTCAAATTGGACAGGAGGGAGGAATTAAAAGGGATTTTGAGTTAAGATAACAACAAAATAACAAAAACTTGCATTAAAACTTATTAAAACTGTGAACAAGGATTCAAATTAAGTATCTAATTAGTTCTTGGAATTCACTGCTGGGTACTGCACAAAAAATCCAAGGTGTAGTTAGAATATTAGATTACAAACTTAATTGGGCAGTCTGATCTTGCAGCAATATATAATGAGAATTCAGGCCAACAACTAATTCGGTTGTTCAGCTGGTAGGATTCTTGGGTAACAGCCAGTTTAGCTTATAACTTTGATTGCATCCTTTCTTCTCACTCCCTCTCCTGCCTTTCCTCTGAGGGTGATCAGCCTATTTTTCTATTACTTATTTTAAAAGAAAATTATTGTGAAATTTCAAAAGTTAGATGACTTGAAAATCCAGTGCTATTCCCAAACAAATATCGAGTAATTCATGAGGCAGAAGAAAAGCAAAAGTCATGTATTAATAAATTACTTTTATTAAATGTAGATGAAGTAAAAGACTTGAGTCTAAACACTATGTTCTGCTAAGACAGAATTTTATTTCTCTCAAGTATATGAAGTGAATACAAAAATCTCTATTGAAAAAGAGCCTTTTGAAGCTCTCATAATTCCCTTTATGTTGTGGTTGTAGAATCCTATATTTTGTTTTCCAGCCTAAAGAATTTCTTCTGATGTGTATATGTATGTACACCAAAAAAAGTAGTGTTTTGCATATTCTCATAAATTTACTTCTGTTGGTGTCAAAATGAAGGCTGGCTGTGGGTGGCCTTATCTCTTAATACCCTTCTAATGCATTTTTTTTAGCCATGTGTTTTTTGAGGGAACATACATAAAATGAATAATATATTCAGGAATTACTTCTAATTCAATTCTGTTTTACTTTATACTAAAGATGAACAGAATTGAGGAATCCACAAATATTTTCTTGAGAAACACTAAAGGGTGCTTCAGTTTGCTGTAATTACTAAAAAGAATAAGTGAGTGCTGAGACAATTTAAATTTTCAGTTTATACTACAGATCATTTTAAATCCAAGTTCCTCTAGAGCTAGGATTTAGGAACAGTAGTGGAATTAGGATTTAGGAACATTTCAGTTCTTTTTTAGGACTTTATGTTGTTTTATATCTTTGTTTCATATATAAACCTTGTGGGTTTCCTGATCCTAAAATATGTATTTTCATTACCTTAATGGATGCCTTAGTTAAGGAGGCAAATCCATATTCAAAGGAATGATCAGATTCTGTCCAGAACAGGACTGAAGGGATTTTACATAAATTTCTACCCGAAAGAGGGTAGAAACAGTCCCTTTAAACAATTAAGATCATTTACTAACTGATCCTTTCAAATTTTTGCTACTGCTTTTAGCAGATATGTTTTATGTAGTTGGAGTCATTATACTCAAATGCCTTTTTATAAGATCGTAGCAGTGTGCTGCATGTCATTAAGACATGCCATAGTATTTTCTTTTACCTGTAGAACTGCCTTGTGCTGATGCAATTTATCCTGAAGAAATGTGTTTAGGCAGTCCCATTACAGTTTAGTATTGTTATGCATTAATAAAATATTTACATGGAAAACCTCATAAGTGAATAAGACAAACATAGGGAACAGAGAAGTGGAAGATTTTTTGCAACAAATCAAACTGGGGAAATCAGATGGAAATTCACCAGATGATATAAACAGGCTTGTGAAAGGAGTAGAAACAAATCATAACGCTAATGGAAGCCCTGACAGGATGCAAATTCTCCAGTCCCCTTCTATGTGAAATAGATTATTCCTGTGTTCTGCAAGTGGTTAATTGAGGTACTATGTCTGATTTGTGTTTTTATTTCCCCCTATTCTTTGCATACCTGTGAAAATGAAAGGAAGAGGAGAAAAGGTGTGGCAGTAACATCCTGCTGCAGCTGTGAAATGCATAACAAGCTGTCCTGTTCTAGAAGAGACTAAAAGTCTTATGTATGTGGTGTCTTCTGACGTTAAAAAATGTGAATGTAGTTCAAAGATAATAGAATACAATTGTGCATTTCTGTTATTGTTATCTATCTCTGACAGATAAATGCTGAGATGCTTGTTCTTGAATCAGCTGCAAACTGATTTAGGAAGGAAAGTTCATATCCTATTAATGGTGACACTATCCAAGCAGACGTTAAGCTTTTAAAGCTTGTATTTCCTCTCTCCCAGAAGATGGTTCAACCTGCCACTTGGATCGAATCCAAAAGTCTTTGCTGCTGGTATTGTTATCATGGCAGCCCTCAAGACGTTTTCAGTGCCGTACAAACACACGCAGACACGTTCGTTTCCTAGAAGTCTTAGTGTCACAGTATTGTAAAATCTTACTATGGAGAACTGTAAAAGAGTTAATCTACTTTCTATGGCTGCCATTACACTTTTGCTAATGCTTCAGTGTTCTAAAGAGAGTTCAAGCTTTGCCCTATAAAATGTGTTATCTATTTATTTATGTGGAAGTATTTTTATAGGCTATACCAATAATTTCCCTCTTAAGTTTTGAGTTCTGTTTTGGAAATGAAGGTGTATGCTGGTTTCTCTCACATTACAGCTTGTGAAATACAACTTCATATTTCTCAGCAGCTTTCACTTCTCTTGTTTTTGTTTGTTTGCTTGTTTTCTAATAATAAAAAGCCCAGAATTCATGAAATGCAAATGTATAGTAATCCAGCATTTTGAAAGCCAATGCTTGCTGTCTGTGTCTCTCCTTTGAATTAATGTATTTTTTGAATTGACACCTGTCTTAGTACCAAGAGGGTCAGCTGATGACCATGCTATTGCACAATTAGCTTTTGATGCCCTCCTCCCTTCAAGTAAACTCTATTGCTAATGGTGTGCTTTTATAACCTGTTATTGATTAAGCAATCTACGTCCTATTTCAGTCCACAGACATGTCAGAAAATAAAAAAAAAAAAAGTCAAACAATAGTTAAACACATTCAGTCCAGAAAACACATTGTAAGAATACATGCCATTCAGCCCTTTACAGAGCTAGAATTTTAGATAAAGATACATTTAAAATATTTACAGCTGTATCAGTCTTGAGGGCAAAAGTGTATAATTGATCTTCCTTCTAGTTTAAAACAAGAAGTATAATTCATAGTTGCAAGTGGGGTTATATCAAGGAAATTTTCATATCAGAATAAGCTTCAGGCAGAATAAGCTTCCTGGAAAGCTATTTTGTTAGTCCCATTTAATTGTTTTTGTGGCATGCTTTTTATCAGAATCCAGAATGCTAGTTTCCCTTGGGAAAGGCATTTTAAATAATTTTCTTAAGGTTAATACAAGACTGTATGGTCTCTCCAAAAGTTGTACCCTTTCAAAGTATGGTACTGGAATGAGCATTCAACTTCTTTAGGCTTATTCAGACTGATTTGATACTTTTTTTAATGCATAGTCTTTGTTACTTATTTGCATATTATCTGCACACTAGGAATCTTCCAGGAATGGACAGATCCAGTTGATACATCTGCTGTTGGTGTGATGTACCTTCCCCATGGTTTCAGAATGTGGTTTTCAGAACCTAGAAATGAGGAAATTGTTCCTGTGTAGTGTTAGTGGATTTGATTAGTGGCTTTCTGCCTCTGTCAGAAGTAGCCTCATGGAATCATAGGATGGTTTGGGTTTGAAAGGACCTTTAAAGGTCATCTAGTCCAACATCCCTGCAGGAGTTTGTCCCAGGAGGATGTCCCAGTGAGCAGGGACATCTTTAACTAGACCTCAAAAGCTCAAAGCCCTGTCCAATGTGACCTGGAATGTTCACAGAGATGGGGCTTCTACAACCTCTCTGGGCAACCTGTTCTGGTGTCTCACTACCCTCATTGTAAAAAATTTCTTCCTTAGACCTCGTCTAAATCTAACCTCTTTTAGTTTAAAAGTATTACTTCTTGTCCTTTCACAACAAGCCTTGCTAAAAAGACTGTCCCTATCTTTCTTACAGGCCCCCTTCAAGTACAGAAATGTCTCCCTGGAGCCTTCTCTTCTCAATAGTTTATTGTAATAGTTCTCCTCACTAGTTTATTAATAAATGTACTTTACAATCTTCTCACAACCTATGACTACTGTTAGGATGTAAGTCATTAGGTGCTGCTATGACTCATGGCATGATCATATCATGGTGCATTGGGTGTTCTGTTGATGCCCTGTTACTCTGTCGAGGTAAATAGATAACCAACACAGAGCCCAAGACAGTGGCAAAGATGGGAGGTGTAAGGATACATTACACACATCTTCATGAATCTTCTACAGTCTTCTTACTCTTGCTTTCAAGAAGTAGAAAACAAGAAGACCTAACTGCTCACACAAATATCAACCCTCTGTGCAGAAAGCTAGCAGAAGATAGTTATGAAGATGTTACGGTTTGCATGTGCAAATCTGGAAAGGGTAATAAAAGAAACAACGGAAGGTCATAAAAGTGCTTTTCTGGCACTTTTGTGGATTTTTAAGTCTTTATCTTGAAATTAAACTGTATTTAGAGTACAAACACCTTCTGATGACTTGCAGAATCATTTTTGAAGGCCAGAAAGCAAGTAATATTTCTTGATCTAATTGTTTTATTTTATCAAATTTAAGATTTTCTATGGGCATGAACTTTACACTTGTCATTCAGAGTGTTAGGAGAAATACATTTGTTTGCCTGGTTTTCCTATGATAATTCTGAGTCCTGTTAAGATCACTATGCCTGTTGTCCCCATGACATAAACGTGGAAATTATCTCCTTCTGCTGACTGTACAAGGACTCAGAACACAGACACCAAGGAGAAAGGTCTGAAATTGAATGTGAATCCCCTTCTGCCCTCTTCCAGAAGAGAAGAGGGTGAGGACCAACACAGAAAATATTCTTTCATCTGAGAGTCAGTATTGTGGCCTTACTTGGAGTACTTGAATAGTGATGCTTACTGATGTAAGCATTAAAAAGTTGACTGAAGTAAGGAGGTCACAGAGGTAACAGTATAATTCACTTCTAATGAAAGATGATAAATTCGCAAAGTAAAGGGTTTTCTTTTTAACACTGGAAATAATCTCACTATAAAACTCTTTTTATACCAGGTACTGAAGTTAAAGTTTGGAAAAAAGCATTGCAAGTATTTCCTTTTTTTAATATGAAATCAAATTTCTGTTTTTTAACAAGATCTTTAAAATTTTATGTTAAAAATTGCATATTTGAAACACTTTCTTTTGGAAATTAAAAAAGGAAATTCTTCAGTCCCAAAACTTTAAAACACTTTGAGTGACCATGTCTTTAAAAATATTAATCTTTTCATTTATAAATATATTATTCAAAAAAAGTGCAGATGTGGCACTTCAGGACATGGTCTAGTGGTCATAGTACTGTTGGGTTGATGGTTGGACTTGATGATCTTAGAGGTCTTTTACAACCTTAATGATTCTATCATTCGATATTTACATGCTGTATATGATTCATTAGGCTCAATGATTATATAAAGTTCATCGTAATGTTGCTTTATACACCAGTATTGCTTTTGTATACCATCATTATTTTGTTCTGTAGCAACAATGAACTTACAAGTACCTAAATATACCAGGCAGATATTTCTGCACATAATGTGACATTACCACATTTCATTCAGTAAAGCTTACGCTATTTTTTAAGTTGAAGGTCTGGCCACACAGGGCTAAAGTGCAGCTCCCTACTGAAATATTTGCTATATCATAAACAAATTTTTATTTCTAAGTGTTTTTGTGACTTCTCAGATTTCACTTGAGCTGTTCATCTAAATGTATTAGATTCACTTTTGCCTCCATTCCTGTTACTTATTTTATGTAGTTGCCACCCCAAACAATGCTTTGACATGAACATGCATCTTCCTTTTTTCCTTTTTTTTTTCTTTCTCCTTTTTCATTCTATGCTGTATTTCTAGGATCTCACAGACTATGAAAAGCATTGCTATGATGTTAGGTTAGAAACCATGGTCTTTAAAGGATGAAGCATTCACTTCAAAAGAAGTCTCTCTTCTGAAAGCTTTGTAAGCATTGTGGAGTTGTGGGTATTCCTGTTTATTTGTAGATGGTAGAGAAAAGCTAAAGCTATTACTGAAATGAAAGAAACTTTTACTTTTTGCTGTATAATGAAGTAGAAGTTTATGCACACCAGCCAGTGCTAACAAATGTTGCTATTTTCAAATGCTTTTGTTTACTATTGTTAAGACCTGGAGTGCTGATCAGGGATTATTTTATGTAATTTCATTATAAAAATGACACCTGTAAATATAGTGCTAATTAGAAACTGTGGTTAGATAAGATCAATATTCTGTAGTCCAAAATCAGATTTTAACTAAGCTCCTATACTAGTTTTGTTGCATAGAGGTTTAAAATGGAGTGAAATTTCCTTGTTTTCATCTTTCTCAAAGTGGTAGTGCTAGACTTTAACAATTCCTGCTTTTGGCTGGAAAACCTTTGGGATGCAAGAAGGTCAGCAAGACATACTCTATACTTACACTTTAGGATCTGGTTTGGTTATCTGGTTTTCTAACTAGGCACTCACAGAATAATGCAGCATGCTCAAAGTCCATGGTAACGACTGCTACCTGCAGACCTGGAGACAGCAATGGAAGGCAATGGCAGTAAGGTGTATCTTTTTACTGGAACTATCTGCCAAAATTTTCATCTTCGTGTAACCCAAAAAAAGCAGTATTTTAAAAAAAAAAAATTTCTAAGCACTTACCCTACAGTTATCAAAAATCCTCTAGATGACATTGAACAAATTAGAAAGATGTTTGTTCATTTACCATTCAGAATTGTGATTTGTTTTCAGCAAGTTTAATTTCTGTGAATCCTCGGAAACTATGAATAAAATAATTATTTACCATTTCAGAGCAAGTGCCTGTTCTGGTTATTACATCTGCAATACCATACCATATTTCTACTAGCACTTTAGCATCTGGAAGGTCATCATGCATACAAAGATTTCAGAATAAATTTACTACACTTCAAAATATAATTCACTCAAAATTCAAATTGTCTAAAAATAAGCATAAATAGATTTCTATTAAAAAAAAACAACAACATTGCAGTGGTTCATTTATAGATTGAGATATAAATATATGTTAACATTAGAAACGACATTTAGAGACCATGAACTAGTCTATTCCAGTGTATATAACATTTATTGCAAATGAAATGCAAACTTGATGACCAGCATGTGATGTCCAGTCTAAGGTCACTGTCTATTGTGTGTATGGATGTTCTCCAGATGAGAAAAACCTTTTTAGAAGATAAAATCCTGCCTATCATTATTATGCCATTAACGCTGCCTTTTCCAAGACTCTTGTACTTCTAGTGGAAACTGTAAAGATCACCTGTTAAATGAATCAAACTCATGATTGCTGTGACTTGGCTGGTAGACTCGTTACGTCAGAGGAAATACAGACATATCATTTCATAGTCTCTGATTGTGCTTAGGAAACCCCAGGAAATGGAAGCTTTGGATTTCAAGATGAGGTTATATGGTCTTAGAAATGCAGTTAATGAACATTTATTTCTCCCAAGTCTATATAGGTATTTTTAAAAGCTAATATAAATGTAAATATGTCTTTCAATAGTATAAAGTATTTAAATATCTATGTATCTGGTATATAAGACAATTTGAAATGTGGCTGAAATAGCTAAGGCTTTGCATCTGCAAGGCAGAATGAATGAAATATTTCTCTGTCACAGCCTGACTTTTCCTTCCACCGGCTGCTCCAATTCAGAATAAAGTGACCCCACATTACTGAAACTTATTAACCATGATATTACTAGTTATAGAAACTGAACTGAAATGGTTCTGCTCGAAAGCTTTTAGGTCATAATGTTGTATAATTAGCCTATACATATATAAAAATCATATTAATAACAGTTAAAGATTAAACAGTTTAACTGTCACTCATTTAATTGTGCCAAGATTCCAGGATGGAAATTTTTTGTGAGAAGTAAAAGATTTACGCTATCTGCACTCTGGTGGAGTCACCATCCCTGAGGGTGTTTAAAAAAGGTATAGACATGGCACTTCAGGAGGTGATCTAGTGGTCATGGTAGTGTTGGGTTGATGGTTGGACTTAATGATCTTAAAGGTCTTTTCCAACCTTAATGATTCTATGATTCTATCTGAAATCTGGCCTACATCAAATTAGCAATAAAACATAAATGCATATACACATTTTCATTTATTATACCTACGTATATATATTTGTAGTCTAGAGTATGTAATGTATATAGGTACATATACCTGTAAAAATAAAGTGAGGTAGAATTACATAGAAAAAATTATTATTTGCAAACATACCTATATTTATAATGTGTGAATAAGGTGTGTATGAAAATTCATAGCAATGCAAATGTGCAGGTGTAAATTGTTTCTTCTTGTAGACACTTAGAAATGATACTGTATATTTTAAGTGCCCTGACAAGCACTAGTATGGGCTAGCATTACGTATGGGCCCATTTGGATATATGTGTGTGTATTTATTTGTATATAAATGCCTTCCAGTAATAGTGAAGTTTCAGAGGTTAAATTACAAACCCATAGTATTATTAACTTGACCAATTTTCTGCTTAATAGATCACTTTCTTGGCAGATGTTGGCGGGTACTCTAATGTGTATCATTAAATATACAGAAGCTGTGGTGTTGCTGAGTAAATGTCATTTATCTTTCCACTTTGGAATCACAGTATCACATTATTATAGCTTTTGTTTAGTCTTCTCAGTCTAAAGTATGAGTAATGGCTTGAATTGTGTTCAGGAATATTTGCATAGGTACCTGTTAATGTTTAGAGGCCTCCTGAAGGTGAAGATAGGGCTGCACCTGGATCAGTTCACTTTTATGTTGTTGCAGCTGTTAGGGTGGCGATAAAAAGGCCCGTTGGGCTTTCTCTTGAAAAGGAATTAGGATTTACTGAGTATTATGGGCCACAACAGAACTTTTTGCCAGACATAAACTTTTCAGGTATCATGATATTTATCATGCTTATCATTTTTTCTTCTTAGTACTAACAACAATGGGCATGAGAAGATGTGTACACAAACCAAATTTAGAGGTTTCACTGGCACAGTCTTCCATATTTAAACTGTCCAGGCTGATTCCTGTTTGGTGTGGGAGTGAAAATACATAAATTTTAGAAAGGCTGGGTAATTCTGTTTACTGACTGATGGCATTGCCATGGCTTAGAGATTTAGTGGAGGACCTTGCCACCTTCTCCATAATGACACAAATCCAGTTAAAGAACAGCAACATCTTGGAATCCTAGATAGATATGTACTCTTTTTTTTTTTTTTTTTTTTCTCCCCCCAAACCACTGTCAGTCTGTAAAAACAACTTCAAATGATTGTTTGGATATATTTATAAAGCTCAGATTACTGTTCAAAGGCTGAAGAGAAGTTTTAAAATGCAATGTACCTCCCAAGGTGCATAGCAATAGTGTTGCTCTATGATGAACGAGTCCCTGAGCATATCTGAATATAGATAATGACTTGATTTCTTTGTTGAAGTGATAATCCATTCAAAGGCTTTTACAGTTAATTACCTCTAAATTATGTGTGTTCTATTAGGTTATTCCCTGAAAAACAGGACATATGCTAACAGATGAAACTAAGATAGAATCTCAAATTGGTTTATGATACTCTGCCTAGCACAGCTGGATAATATAGTCATATTTCTTACGCTGCTTGACACAAATGCCATGTGATATACTTCTCAGAGGATCAGTCTTTTCTTTATACCTCTTCATCTTTCAAATAAAATGTAATTGATTTTATCCTAGTCAAAGTTGCACCTGTGTATCTCCACTACCAAGGCCCCTTGGTGGAAGACCTATGATCCTCTTTCTCATTTACATTAAAATATTCAGATGAAAAGACAGAATAGAACAATTAAAAAATAAGTAAGGGGAGAAAAAAGGCTTAAAGTCTTTTCACATATGAAACTTCAAGCTTTTACGTTTACAGTGGAGAAACAATGTTTCTGCTTAATTCCATTTCTTCTGCATTGAGTACAAAGAGAAATAAGTAATTGCCTTGCTTCTAGAGTTGCTTTTTTCATTCTACTGTGTAAAATAGATGGTTTGAAATTTTTATAGACTTGGTGCTTCTAAGAGTACCATTTTTTTTTCACCCTTTCTATTACGTACATTTTGTATTGCCACATTTTGCTCTGTTTATTCTTCAAGCTCTTGGTTTTGCCCAATTCAGTAGCTCTGCCAAATACCACAAATACATTCTTGAAAACAATATGAACAGTACTAGATGAGTGTTCTTTAGAAAAATAAACTTTCTTTTGTCTTTAGCAGTTTCAAGCTCTTTTGGTTACCATTCTGTTTTTTTTCCTCTCTGCTGGAATAAACATAAAGCTGGTTATTTTTACTACACAGTATCATAGAAATGATGGAATGCACAGTAAAATTGCAAATTAGCATTGAATGAAACCCAGACCTTGATACAGTAGAGGGAGATTAGAAATGATTTGTTTGGTCTCTGTGGGGAGGTGTGCCAGATGTCCCTCTATTTAAACAATCCCTGATGATTAACCCCTGAAACAGTACTCTCTGTAGCTAGGAAAAGTTGTTTGGCTGCTCTCAGCACCAGGTTAGGCAGAGTACAGAAACTTCTGGGGGATTGCATCAGGTGTAAAAGATACATCCCTACAAAAGTAAATTTTCAACAAAATACATATAATGTTTGAAAATCCTAGGTTTAGATGAAGGGCATAGACTTCTATAGGTTATGGGGTCTTAATTCCAGACTATGTAACGATGAAGTCCAGTGCAAGTAATGCACTTTTGCCATGCTCGGTCTGCTTTCTGTTGACTAAAGGGCCAGGTACATCAAAAGGGGAACTGTTTGTGAAGTAAGGGAAAGTGATTTTGAACACATTACAATATTAAGTTTCTGTAACACGACTTTAGAGTATGATTAATACATGCATCTGCATGTATTCATGCACATCATATGCACATAGCTTTTTTCCACAGACTAGAAAAATTGTCTGCAATGAAAGCTGTGATTGTGTATTAGTGGCTTAAAGGAATGGAAGTGTCATAACAAAGAACTAGGCATGCTGTTGGTGTAAATTGGTGTTAAGCCTAGTAAAGTCAGAGGATTGGCTAGCTTTAAGACTTGGCTTTAATTTTGTTCTCTTGATCTATATAATTCACTCGAGACAATAATTGTGTAAGTAGTTTTCCCCAGTAATTAATAAATCATCACCTGTTTTTGCAGTTACACAGTGAAGACCTTGCTTTCTTGTGTAAAGTTCTATTTTTATAGCAGTGGGGCTTTTTAAATGCAATATAAGTGAACAGGAAGAGCTAATAATGTCTGTGCTGTCTTTGTAAAATAACTTCAGCTGCTGACTAAAGATGGCAGGGGGCTCAGTACGTATCACTTACAGATCCACCTGCTTACCCCTGAATTTAGCTGTTGTCACTGACCTCCTCTTCAGCACAGATGAGCAATTCTTGTTACGTATTGTGTGTCTGCTGCTTCCTTGCAAGTGGGCTTTTATCTGGAAATGTTATGTACATTATGTATTTTAGTCAAGGTAGCTTAGCTGACTGGCTAAAAATAAGTGCCTTTAATTTGCTATAGCTACAATGCAAAATCTTGCTACTGTGAAATCACAGTGCATCACAAGATGCATTCTTGCATCACAAGAATAATGATTACAAAGTGGTTTTTTTATGGAACAGGAGCTGTTGTGCAGCCTGTGAGAGGGCTCAAAGGCAATAGAGACAAGTTGCTGTCCTCCTGCTCACTTTCATAAGGTGAGCAATCAGATCTGCAAGTACAAAAGGAAGGCATAAGTGTGTATAATTTTTTTCTGCTTTGTGGTAGTTGTTAGGAGACTGTGCCTTGCTGTTAATGTCTGAAATCCCTCATGCTGCACAAGTGTTCGTTATGGCCATTCCAGAGATCATGAGTGGCAATGACTCGGACCTAAACTGAGTTGACATTCTGACCCAGATTTAGCTGATTAGGGAAATATTTCCATTTCAAATTTGGCATGTGCTGTAGGCTACCAGGAAAACTAGGGCACAGATTCCCAGAGGGTGGGGGTTTTGAATTGCATGTTTGTTCAAATGTATGCTTATGTAACTATGGCACTGCTAAATCACACTCACTTCTTTTGACTGTCAAATAATCAAAAGAAGACATTGCTCCTTAATTTTGTTGTTGTTTTTTCTTTTTCCCTCACTAAACTTGAAAATTCAGTACAAATAAACTATATTCAAGAAATATGAATTTTCTGTTTTTCCATGCCTAGAGGTCAGTGCCTTTAAAGACACAATAAAGTTTTCAAAGAGCTTTATGGTTAATAGAGGGTGGAACTGTCATGTTTGTGAACCAAGCGTAGGCAGGTAAGCATGAAATTTCCTCCGTATCCATGAGATCTGACATTGGGCAGCATGGCTAAAGACTGGGAAAGCACTTACAAAGAGAGGTTGTGCTCTGCCCTGTCAACATTATTGCTGTATAAGATAATGAATAAAAAGCTCTGTGGAGGCACATTAATAGTTTTTTCTTGTAAAACTTAATTGGAATGTTGTGTGTAATTCTGTGTAGGAACTTAGATGCTTGAAATACTGTTTATGTTGTAATTCCTAGATGTTTGGTATAAATAATTACTTAGTAGAAGGTAGCTTTTAGCTACCAGGTGCTTGCTTGCTTGCTTTTGTAAAGATTTCTCTGGAGGAGTTTAGCATCAGAAGTTAATATTGAAACCTGGCTGAAACAGAACCAAAACAAACAAACAAACCCAAACAAAAAGGCATGTTTATTAAAGAATATAATCACCAAGTTGTTTTGCTCATCCCTACTTCAACAATTGTCAGCTTAACTAATTAGTCTAATTAGGCTAGCTGCATAATGTATAATAGATACAATATCCTGAAAAGCTTCTTGAAAGTATTTACTTCAGTTATACAGTTTGATTACTAAAATCTTATTTGTTTTAATTTGAAAAAATAACATTTTCTTGTTGCATATATATTCACAAAATGTTGACATGATGGACTTAGAGGGAAGAAAAAATATTATGACTTGAGTGTGATCTGTTGCTTCAAATCAAATAACCTAATATTGAGGAAAAAACCCACACCACCCTATTTTAATTAAATATACATCATAAAACTGTCAGTGTTGGAAAAAAGAATTTAACAAGACAGCTTTGCTGCATTTTAATAGATCTTTATTATTTAGATTTATTTTGTTTCTATAATCATAAGTATTTTTTATCCTTCCAAGTAATTAATCAGGATTTAGATTTTGTTATTTCAACATTAATGTTTGGCTGGCTTCTTATAAAGGCCTTTTGCATTTTTTTCAGTACTTCTTTATCCAGTCATCCATCTTGATTGTATAATGCAGTAGTAGCTAGCCCAATATTTAATCTTGAATCAAACTTTCCATTATATCAATCTTATTTTTTCAACCAACCTCTAATATTCTCCCACAATAAACTGGTCTCTTAAATGGTAAATGATACATCATGGCCAAAGTCTCATTTCTGGGAGAAGTTATATGTATGGAAAGAGTTTTAACAAGGAATCCTGTAGCATAAGTATACCTTGTACCTTCCTTTTTTTAAAAAAAAAAAATCTGTCTGGTGTCTTGACCGAAATCATTGGGGGAAGACACTCTTTATCAGGTCTTTTCAAGATACTTTTGATGGGAAGAATAATTCTGATAGCTAGAAAATGTTATGCCAAAATAAAGGTTTATAAATTGCATTTATAATTGGCTATGAACATTTTCAAATTCATACTTCTGAGATGCAAATCAGTAGAGTTAAATCATTAGGTACCACTCATATCTGTAAAACTTGCTTTTCAGCAAGTTTAAAGCAGCTCTGCTGCTTGTAGCAGACCTTGCTTTTCAGGGCTGTGAAAGTTAGAAATGTATAATAAACCCTTGATTTTTTTTTTTTCTATTACTATTTAAAAAGCTGAAAATGTTTTAACTTTTCTTCCCTATTCCTGAGAGGTTGCTCCTGTTTAGATATAGAGCAGACATCATTTATACAAAGAGAACATTTATAGATGGTACAAGGAGCCAGTTGTCACAATTGAGAGCTCATCTCAAGAAAGACGCAGTGGGCGTTTGAGAGGTATAGCCAGTAGTCCTAAAATTCACACCTACGTGTAAGAGTACATATTTACTCTAGCAGCGCCTACAGTGTGCTAACTAGCATGGGAAATTACATGGAGAAGTTATTCTAGGCTTTGTGGATATCACAAAAGTGTTTTAAATTAATTTGAATGTTATGACTGCTTCATGATCTTCACTTCCCCTCCCCCCACATAGTTAAATTTGCTATCTGTTTTTCTTTTCCAATGTAAGCTTCAAAATGTGTTGGAGGTTATTCACTGTCTCTGCTCACTCTAGCTGGTGCTCAAACTTTAAACCGTGTATATGAGATTGTGCTGCACATCTTTGTGTTTCCTCCTTTTCCAGACCCTTTAATCATGGAGGAGTGTACACCAGTGGCATACTTGGCAAAGCAAGACTCATTATCCAATTTCTAATACTTTACCAGCAGCTAAAGACATGGAGGAGCACTAGGAAATTCTGGTGTGATAAAAGGAATTGCTCTCTTTGCAGACCAGTGCAAGTGTAATTTTGAGAATCATGGCTTCCAATGGCTGGCTGTTAGCGTTTTCACTGGAGCCGCCAGAACGTGGTCAGAGCATTTTGCAGTTGGAGAATCTCCTTCTCACTCTTTCATCTTGCAAACCTTCTTGTACTCTACTGAGTGCCTTTGTGCCCGTACTGCACTGATCCCCCTTGCGTCACCTGCAGCTTGCTGGCCATCTTTGTGCTTCTCCAAGGCAAGGAGAGGGACACAGCCATGGGAAAGAAAGGTCTTATTCTAACCTAGCAGTAAAAGAACATATTTAAGTAAACTTTCAAAACTCTTTTAATTCCTGTACAAGTGGGATGTTTGGTCTTTGAAGAACAAACTCTTGTATTGGACCTGCTGATTTATTTTGCATTTTACTTCTTTTTTGAATTATTATTTTCTATAGCCTCTCCAAGAGGTTTTAGAGTCTACTTTCCCTTCCCTTAGATCCTGATACACTTTCCCCTGTTTCAGTTAGGATGTAAAACGGTGACATGACGCCTTATGACCTGCAGAGTGTGTCAGAGAGTTTTAGAAACAGAAAGGAAGCAAATACTTCAGTCCTGGTATTACTGTTTTTTCCACTGCTTGAGAAAGCATTTGATGTGGATTTCTTTGCAAAATAGGATTGGAGGACAGTTATTTCTAACTGAGTTCAATATAGGCTGATGGCTTGTGACTGCGATCTTCTTTTTTCTATTTTTGCTAATGTGCTAGCAACTCACTTGGAAAAAGTGCTGTCCAGATTAGTTTGTTGTGATTATGCTGCTTTTTATCAAGAAATTTTTCCAGCCTGTCCCTTTCAGTTAGGGGGGAAAAAAAAAAAAAGCTAAATATAATCAGTATTTTTAATAGACTGGGAAAAAACCTGTAATCAGTAGTACTGCAGGAAGATGCAACTGATGTTTGGTATATGATGTTTCCCAAGTTTCGTCGTCCCAAGCTAGTCAGTTGAAGGGAGCAAATTAACCTTACTCATGACAAAGGCAGCAACATTTCCACAAACTTTCTGGAGAAAGGGAAGTAGGGCACTTTGACTTGGCAGATGCCTTTTTACAGGAGTAGCCACCCCATCTTTGTATGTCTAGGTAGCTACCCGGCACAACTTTTCAAATGCTTTGTAGTAACTCAGCAGTGCAGAAAGCTGCTGGGATTCAGAGTGTGGAGTTCAGAATAAATAAGACAGACAAGCTGAAATGTTTAGCAAGGAAGTTGCTAGAAGAGAAGGGGAGGGAGAGAAATCAGATCCGTTGTAGGATTTGCACTCGAGAGAACAAGATCTAAGAAAGCCTTTATAGGATGGCGAGGAGAGGCTTGCCATCGCAGCCTGTCTGGTAGAGTGGAGGAGCATGTTAAGTCTGGCTAAAGTACGTGAAGCCTGAAAAAGGGAATTCATAGCACTGCCAAGAGCTGAGAGGTAGATTTGAGGGCAAAGGTTTAATACTATTAATACTGGTGACAAGAAAGTTGCAGAAAATCATGGGATAGATATTGGTCTAAAGGCAGAAATGGTGACTTTAAGAAATGTCCCCACAGCTTAGCTTCAGGTGAAGAGTCTTCTGTATTTCAATTATGATATGGACATGGAATTTGAAAGATTTCTGTTTGTCATTATAATTCACTGGTGTGTTTTGTTCCTTTAAATGTTTTAGTAATTTAATAAAAAGTGATCTGTATAATAAAAAGCGGCTATAGTGAAAAAGTAAATAATACAAATACAATCGGAACAAAAGTCAGAGATCCAGTTGGATTCTGTTCTCAA